>JAHBMJ010003537.1:0-10216 GCA_018398765.1 Chromera velia | reverse complement strand
TGTGTGTGTGTGTGTGTGTGTGCGTGTGTGTGTGTGCGTGTGTGTGTGTGTGTGTGTGTGTGTGTGTATGTGTCCACTCAATTTCGAGACTTTCCAAATTCGTGCCTGGCTCGAGGTTTGCTGGCGCATCTTCAGCTTGAAACATGATAACACCTTTCTTGCCCTTTGTCTACTGCGCAGCGACCTCAGAACGAGAGACGTTGATCTGCCCCCCTGGCCGTCTCTCCTTTCCTCCCTTCTGACCCTCCGGTGGGGCAACTGGCGCAAAGTGAGCGCGTAGAGTCCTCCCCAATGGCAGCCCCAACTCCCCCCCCCGGTCCTTTTGACCCCTCCTTTGGGCGTCCGGCCGGGTCTGTAGAGGACGCGTTGAAGACCCAGGGCTCAAAAAAAAAAAATCGATCTGACGAAAGGTCTGGAGGCTTGCGATGCTCGTCGGTCAAGTTACACTGTGGGGAATGAGGATAAAGAAGAGGAACGACCAGAAACTTCTGTGTTGATTGCCTTGGCTGAGGCCTTGATCGCACAGATGCGAGCTGAAGTCCTCTCAATACTTCATCAAACTGGTGGAGGCGAAGTGGCGCACTTTGATACTGTAAAACAGGACTTGCCTGCCTAGTTGCGTGCAGAGCTGAGTAAAACAAAAAAGGGTCCTATTTATTAACTTACTTTAGACGTCATTTCATTCGTATATTCTCATATTATGTGTTAACCAAAACAGTAGTTAATTATCGATCAATGAATCAATGAGCGAATAGATTTATACATGCAGCTAGCCTAAGCATGTGAAACCTAAGCTAAGCCTAGGGATAGTTTTCAAAAAAAAAAAATTAGTTATTTTGTTTTTTTTGTTTTTTGTTTTTTTTCTGTTGTCAAACTAAAAAATACGTTGTTTTAGTGTTGTTGATGTGTTACATGAATCAAAAAGTGGTGTTTAAGTGTTGTCATACATCTACGGGCTAAAATTATAGTGGAATAGTGGAATAGTCCACTATTTCTATCCCCACTAGAGACCTAAAGGAGAGCAAATATGCATACTGCCCGCTAGAGGCAGGTCATCCTGTCAGAACTCTTGATGGAAAGTCTGTGTTCAAATAGACAGGTCGCTAGATCAACTCACGAATCAATTTGGTAAGATTTGATCTCAATAAGACCTAGTATGCACTTGGAAAATGGCGCACGGCGATCAATCGAATTCGCATGGAAGCGATTACCCCGCGGCTGGCCTCAGACACTCGGCCCGGCATGATGTGATAGGTGGCGCTGGTCGGGAGACTAGCAACCGAAAGGGCCTAGACTCACGCCACCTTGGTCGATCACATTAAGATATTCTGACAAAAGGGAGATTGACTCACTAGCTCGTCCGTCTACATAAAGAAATCATCATAACACCTAGACTAATCTGAGGTGAGACGTTTGAATAAATGCATAGAGCAAGGTCGAGTGTCAGAAAAAGTGAGTGAGAGACCAGGAGTAACCGAGAGGTCGCTCATTGAACCGTGATGCAAGCTTTCAATTAGAACAGGGAAGTATGATCAGATCTACACGAATGCATGCGCACAATTAATCGACGATTTGAGACTGCGCTTAGATCTCAAAAGCTATTGCGCAACATGTGGCCCCGGAAAGTTAAAGTTCACGCGGCCCGGGAAAGCGGCTGTCATCGGGGCACTATGAAGCCATTGCCGCCGTTATTTCTGGCGTGAATCTCTGTAGCTTTACGGGGATTTCCCTCTCTATAGCGGTAGCGTACTGAGTCCTGCACTGAACTACCAGAGAAGGAAGCAGTCAAAGAGCTAGGAGAGGTAGGAGAGGAGCTTGTAGCTTTACGTGGATTTCTCTCTTTATAGCGGTAGCACGCGTACAATCGACAGGAAAAAGAAAGTGCACGCACAAGAAACGAAAATTAATCGAAAACTGTGGGAAAACGGAGAGAAAAGAGATCGTGACACGCAGCTCCGTCTCCAAACTTGTCGAGAAGGAGTAGAAAACTCCTTGAAGTTGGCAAAGGCAGTCGACCCGTGCTCAAGCAGAAAGCACGTCATTACTAAACCCAAGTTGTTCGAGAAGGAGCGCTGCACCTTGCAGGGGCTCCTTGAGAGGGCAGGCGACCAGTGCGTTAGCAGGCACTTTGGAACCAGACCCTTGTTGTTCGAGAAGACAGATCACGACCATCAAGAGAGCGAACCTTGACTCGCGCTATCTGTGCTTGGAGTGGGTTGGCGACCAGTGTGGGTCATCACACTTCGAAAGCAAACCCATGGTAGGCCATCGGAGGTGGCCGAGAAAACCTTCTAAGTGCAAGAAGGGCCAGAGTTGCATACAGCCGGACCGGGTCCCAATGGGGAGACGTAGGCCCTGGTATGCTGCGCCACTCGTGAAGTTGTCATCGAATCCTCACGAGATCGTTTCGATGTGGACCAACAGTCATCTCAACGGATGGAGAACAACTGCCAGTGGCCTGCAGTGACCTCCGACGCGATCTTGTGGTCGGCGTGGAGGGCGTTGAAGGAAGTAGAAAGAAGTAGAGAAGGTCAGAAGTGTCTAGTAGAGAGAGGATCGAAGGTTGGTTGGAGTCTTGCATGTGGAGCGAGCAGCGTTCAGAGCGTTGAGCTCGGACAGCCGACGTTGGAAGAGGATGGAAGCAAACACTTCGGAATCCACCCGAGACCCACGTGGAGGGGTCGTCGCAGAAAGTGATAGAGCGACCAGTGCTTGACGTCGGGGAAGAGAACGCTTCGGAATCTGCCAATCAAGACTCATCTCCGTGCATCGCCGCTGATAGCATCGCAGATGCAGGAGACGAAGAGAGAAGAGGGATCAAGAACGGGCCTGCAGTGGAGGGTCCGCGTTCACTCTGCTGAACTACATTGAGAGAAAAGATTTGA
Source organism: Chromera velia (assembly GCA_018398765.1). Lineage (NCBI taxonomy): Eukaryota > Chromeraceae > Chromera > Chromera velia. The sequence goes on along the minus strand of JAHBMJ010003537.1, from coordinate 7,331 downwards.
GAGAAAGAGGGGGAAGAGAGCAGCCTTTCTGCGGCCCCGTTCTCTCCCGGAAAAGAGCCGGCACCATATGATGTGATAGGTGGCGCTGGTCGGGAGACTAGCAACCGAAAGGGCCTAGACTCATGCCACCTTAGTCGATCACATCAAGATATTCTGACAAAAGGGAGATTGACTCACTAGCTCGTCCGTCTACACAAAGAAACCATCACAACACCTAGACTAATCTGAGGTGAGACGTTTGAATAAATGCATAAAGCAAGGTCGAGTGTCAGAAGAAGTGAGTGAGAGACCAGGAGTAACCGAGAGGTCGCTCATTGAACCGTGATGCAAGCTTTCAATTAGAAAAGGGAAGCATGATCAGATCCACATGAATGCATGCGCACAATTAATCGACGATTTGAGACTACGCTTAGATCTCAAAGGCTATTGCGCAACATGTGGCCCCAGAAAGTTAAAGTTCACGTGGCCTGGGAAAGCGGCTGTCGTCGAGGCACTATGAAGCCATCGCCGCCGTTATTTCTGGCGTGAATCTCTGTAGCTTTACGCCCGGTGGGTCTAGACGTGCGACTCATGGCCTACAGCAGGCTGGGACCATATAGTTCAACTCCTCCCCTAATAGTCAATAGTAAGAATAGTGACTATTCCCTATTCTAATTATAAAAAATAGTAGACTATTCCCACTATTCTGACATTTATGAACCTTATTTGAAAATAGTGACTATTTTCACTATTCCTGCCGACGCTTTAGTGACTATTCTCACTATTCCTGGTATTCAACGCCGGTGTTGAGTTGATCTATTTGCATGATATGCTAGTGGACTGATCGACTTCGATGCTATATGATTTATGAAGTAACCTTGGAATAGTCGGAATAGTGAATGTATATATATAGTCTACTATTTTGACTATTCTCAACTGGAATAGTTAGAACAGTGAGGTTTGACTAATAGAATAGTCGGAATAGTGGATTTGCACTAGAAGAATAGTGGGAATAGTGGATTTTTACTAGAAAAATAGTGGGAATAGTGGGTTTTTACTAGTGGAATAGTGGGAATAGTGGGTTTTTGCTAGTGGAATAGTGGGAATAGTGGACTATTCTTACTATTCTGACTATTCTACCCCAACTTTTAGCCCATAGATGTAGTATGAAGGGGTTTTTAATCTTGATCTTGATCTTGATGTAGTATGAGGTGCAGAAACAGATCCGACAGATGCGAACCGAAAAAAAAATTGATCCGAGAATCGCATCCCCTTTTGTAGACACGAGAGACTTCACTCTCGACTGTCTTAGTCGTTGTGGAGTTGTTCTTCCTAGTGTTCTTCTCTCTCTTGCGAAGAGTAGAAGTGGGGGAAACCACTACAGAATGAAGAGGGGGGGGACATTGACGGCATGGAGGGTGCGGGGGAGGGCAACTCCGAGGCAGATGGGTCCTCTGACGGGGAGGCAACACTGGAGACGGATCTTTAAGCGGTGCCAGTATTCACGGTTTGGGGAGGGACAGTTCCGAATCCAACTTTGAAGTCTCTTTATCATCACTTGGATGTCTCCTCTGGGTCGAATCTTTTATTGACTGTATTTTGAATAGTGAGAATAGTCACCTTCGTTTTGGCAGGAATAGTGAGAATAGTCACCTTCGTTTTGGCAAGAATAGTAAGAATAGTTACTAAAGCGTCGGCAGGAATAGTAAAAATAGTCACTGTTTTCAAATAAGGTTCATAAATGTCAGAATAGTGGGAATAGTCTACTATTTTTTATAATTAGAATAGGGAATAGTCACTATTCCCACTATTGACTATTAGGGGATTGATTGATTGGGATAGAAATAGTGGACTATTCCACTATTCCACTATAATTTTAGCCTATAGATGTAGTAGTTGCCCGTACATTAGCTTGTTTAAAAGTTGCTTCATAAGTTGTATATTTTTAAAAGAAGTGAAGTATACCTAGAACGGTTTAATGAAGGATCGACACGACGTGATTGGAACGAGACTGCCTTTCCTACAGCCAGAGTTTCAGGAGGAGGAGAAGACTGTTGTAGAAGGGAATGGAATCGAAACAATTAAAGAGGTTCCAGACTAGGATCCATGCAGTATTTCGAGTTTGCAAGCGATCGTTCCCCTCAGACATTAGCAGAAGTCCTTCAGGGCCGTACGCGAGCGCTTTTGTTTGTATTCATCTTTCTCCCGTGCCTCTGATTGGACGGACTCGGGACAAGAAAGACGATGAATTCAAGAGACATGGCGAGAAAAGAGACAGTAAAACAGAAGCAGCTTGTTTTTGCACATCGCTCGGGGATCGGAGGGTGCAAGGAGTGAAGGAGTGAAAGAGTGAAAGGGGGAAGAAGCGGGATTCGAATCCATGAACGAAGAGTTCCGGTAATGCTATGTCTAAATGAAGAAAAATGGCCAACAAGCCTCAAACCGCACTCCAAGAACCGATCGCGAGGAGCGCATTAAGAGGAGCGCCACATCCCTAACAGCTCAACCACTTAATTCCCTAATCCCCCCTTGTTTCCGTTTTCCTCCCTCCCTGTCCTTCTCCGTCTCCTTAATTTCCCTCTGAAAGTCCATTAACTCACTCACTCCATCCACCCACCGGTTGGAGGACAGAGAAAGTAAGCCAGCGGATTGCAAAACAACCCGGTTGTCAGTTAGAATCACTTTGCGCACATTTGAGTGCGCAGAAATTTCAGGAGGGAAAAAGACACAAAAAGAAGAAAAGGCCCCTCCTTTCATTCCGTTCCCGTCCTGCATGATGCGAGCTCCCCTCGAGGTCGCCCTTCCCCGCCCTCTATTTCAATTAGAGAATTCGTCCGCTCCAGAGATTCCCCCCCCTTTCCCCTTTACTTAATTAGACGCATTAAGCCAACACCCATACATCCATGCACCACATCGGATTTTCAATTCGACGCCCTTGTCCCACTCGCCCTCTTTCCAGCCACCTCTCTCCCCTTCCAGCCGGATTGCACGCCACGACATGCACTCCGATCACATCCCTTCTCTCTGTCTGTCTGTGTGTATCCATGCACCATCAGGTTGTCTTCCTTCCATGTCCAGGAGATCTGCAAGCGAAGAGGAGGGCGGCAAAGGGTTCTTTCAACAAATAATCTAATTACCCGCAGCTAGACACACAGATGGACGGACCGCTGGAGAGACTGGACGATGCATTGCTGAGGAGACAGGCACCAAAAAGGCATTGAATTTCTTTTGCTGAGCAGGCTGAGTCGCAAGAACGCTGACAGACATGCTAGCTTTCTGGGAAGGGTTTCTTCGTTACATGCAGATGTAACAGGAGACTCCTACAAAAAAAGAGAATATACAAAGGAGCACTGCGGCCGTCAGCGTGAAAGAAAAAAAGGTAGAACACTTTCTTTCTTTGCAGTCTTCTCTACATGCACAGACAGGCCACTCCTCCAAATCTTCTGTTGACGAGAACATCAGCAACACAAAAGACAAAAAAGAAAAAGAATGAAAAATCCTTTCTTCTTCACGCCTCTTGGGCCTCCCTTATCTTGCCACCGACAAAAAACCAACAATGGAAGAAGAGGAGCGTTATGATGACACGCGCATCCCTTCTTTCTCTCTCTCTCTCTAGCTCTCTCTCTCTCTCTAGCTCTCTCTCTCTCTCTCTCTCTCTCTCTAGCTCTCTCTCTCTCCTCTCTCCTCTCTCTCTTTCCCTCCCCACACCCATATTCTCGAAGACTTACAGCGATCCAGCAGATCACCCTGAGGTCCAGCACTGCTCTTCCCACGAAGCCAGCTCTGCCCTCTTCCGAAACGCGTTCTCCCTCATGGCCTCGAGAGAGTCCACACCCTCATCGAAATGTTCGAGGGGGGCTGCCTCGAGTTCGGATCGGTAGGCGCCTCTGTCATTCGGGAACATCTCTCGGAGAAATGCCCCGATTCCTCTTGTGTAGGTCGGTTTGTTCATGATCCATAGGGGGGGTCCCTCTCTGGCAGGAACGAAAATTTCGCGTTTGAGGGCTTCGAGCTGCTCTGGAGTCGGTTGTCCCAAGTCCATTCTTCGACCGGTGCGGCGAATTGATCCCGAGGCGTCTCCTCCATGGGATTCCCTTCGTACATCTGGTAGTAGTCAGCAGAAGGATCACCCCAGGGGCAGCCGTGGGGTCCTGGGGTGTCACCGGCAAGGTGGTCTTCGGGAGGTAGGTAGAAGGGGGAGGGGGGCGGCATTGGCCTAGATCGGTTTGGATTTGGAGGCCAGAAGGGGGGGGGAGGACCTTGTCCGTGTGGGGCCGGTGCAGCATGGGGTTTGTTTTTGATATCATTGAACTCGACGGCCGCAAAAGCCCTCTCGGAGCCTCTGGGGCAGAGCCCGAGGCCCTCTCTTCCCCTGCCTGACCATCTTGCTGCGTTTGAGTTTGTATCTGTTGCTTTCGGTTTTCTGATGATGGGGAAAAAAGGCAAGCAGAGAAGAGGAGTAAGTCAAATCGGATGCCTGGAGTCACAGGACTGTTGTACGGACGCACATCACTCGACATGTCTCTCTCTTTCTCACTCTCTCTCTCTCTCTCTCTCTCTCTCTCTCTCTCTCTCACACACACACACACACACACACACACAGAGAGAGAGAGAGAGAGAGCACAACTCTCGTTTTGTCCTCGGCATCTGACAAGCGTTCTCTGCATAGGACCAAGGCGCATCCAAGACGCACTCGGACGAGAAGACCAGTGGCTGAGAACAAAACGTCAATCAGGGTTTCCTTCGTTGCATGATCAAAAAACACTTTTACAGCAACAATTCTTTTCCCCTCATGCACTTCGACGGGTCGGACATCGAACAGAACTGTACGTCACTTCTTTTGTTGCCTCGATCGATCCCAACTGCCAATCTTCACCATTCTTGCATCTTGCCAACTTATTTCTAACTGACTTATTTACTCACATGGGTTTCTGTTGGAGCCTCTTTGCTCTCTGTCGCCCTTTGTCGGAGAGAGGTGTTTGCTGCACGAAAGAGACAGGTAAACGGAGAAGTGACCTACCCACCATGCAGGTGAACGGGGAGAGCAGGGACTTGAGAGGAAACGGAGGAGAATCTCAAAGACCAAGTCCTGATCTCTCCCTTTCCTGAAGCTCCCCTCTGCCCCTCCAACACACAGGTCCCCACCCTCCCTGTTGTCGTTCTCCCTCCCTGTCACAACTGCCTTCCCTGCTCTCTGCACTAAGTTCTCCACGGGGTCTCCTCACTCTCGCATCCCCCTGATCTCATCCCTCTTTCCCGGTGTGCCGGGGGGAAAGCAGCAACAGATTCAGATTGGTGGATGGGCTAGAGAGAAAGAATGGAATGGCAATACATTCAAACAAAACAGTGGCTTGAACCGTTTTTCATCCTGGGGCCGCTGCGTTGCCCCACATTGGAACGCACAGAGGCTGTAGACAAAAGCAACAGCGAGGGTAGCCAGCACGCTGAAGGCCAAGTGAACTTCCTTATGGAGGCCGATTCGGAAACGCACAGAAGAACCCGATATCTCCTCTCTCGGAGTAGATTGATCTGATCCATCTTGAACTTACTCTGGATTGGATTGTGCCATCTCCTCTGTTCCTCCGTACTTTCTGCACGGCAGCAGCTGCCATGGTTGTGGCGGTCGCTTCATCGTAACCCAGAAGCCGGTACTGGTGCAGCAGCTGCTGTTGGTAGAGCCTGCAGACAAATTATTAGGGCGGGAATTGGGCCGTTTGGCTTCTTCATGAAACAGAAGCAAACGAAGATGCACAGTAGAGAAAGAGGCAAACTGACGTCGTCTCCAGCGTAAGTTTCCGTCTTCCACTTTGCCACCGCCCAATTTTCCCTGCGTTCCTGAGGAGAAGCTGGAAGTGGGAATGAGCAAGACAAGTGAATTTCAAATCGAAGAACAACAAACGTCCTTGAAGAGAAGGGAGCCCTCAGTTACCAACACACCCAGACGCACAGACGTCAGGTTCCCAATCTTGACTAAAATCTCAAACGCCAGCAGGGAGGCAGAACAACCAGTCCAATGTGAAGGTTTTGGCGTCGATCACGGTGCCACAACTCCAGTTCTTGGTGTGCTCTGGGGGACTTCATCGGCAAAGCGGTGTTGTTGTAGTTAAGGTGTTGCTTCGCTATTGCAGATCTACAGACAAGAACCGAGGATGAACCGAGGCCCTGCATGGGCCCCGGCATGCATTTATGTTTTTAAGCGCCCAAGGCCATATTTCTAGCTCGCTTATAATTTCCGGGCCACTGGTGCCGGGCCACTGCAGGATACTGCAGGGGATTGCCGGGGCCTGTTGTTTCTCTCTAGACTCCCTCTCTCTCTGTGTCTCTCTCTCCCCTATATATTTGGAGCATACATCGATCGATCATTGAGATGCAAGTTTAAGACCTACAGCAACATTACAGCTACTCTGTCGCATTAAATAGTGGAGACTATGGAGGGTCTTCTGCTTGGATGTTCGTGCCCGGAATCGTGCATCAAGCCGGGATACTTTGGTTAAGTATGCAGACTGACACGAAGCCTCAACGTTTCACTTCCGGAGGAAAAGGGGCACCCATCAATGTTAGGCACAAGTACAGCAACACCCTCTACATTAAAAACCCCCCAGTTAAAGCGCTCAATCGCTTTCAGATCCCATTTTGAAGGGACGCACAACGATCTTCCCGAGCGGGACAAACACCAGTGAGCAACACTCTCTTCTAGTACGCAGTTCTTCACCCTTCAGAGGTGGGTGGCCGAGTGCCTCCGCTTTCCCCCGCCTTTCCTCCTCTCCATGTAGATCCAACTCCCTCTACCTTTCTCTCTCACTCTCCCCCCCTCTCCTCCTCTCCGCTTCCCTCTTCCCCTCCCCCCTTCTCATGATGTGAGTGTGTTAGTGTTCTGTCTGTGTGCCTGTACATGTATTCAGTATGTCTGAGTGTGTGCGTGTGCGTGTCACACACACACACACACACACACACACACACACACACACACACACCAAACACACACTCTCTCACACACACACACACACTCAAACACACTCACACACGCTTACACAGACACACACACAGAGACACAACACACAGACACACACACACACAGACACAACACACAGACACAACACATAGACACAACACAAAGACACAACACACAGACACAACACACACACACAACACACACAAACACACACACACACACACACACACGCGCGCGCGCGCGCACACACACACACACACCCACACACACACACATACACACTCACACACACACACACACACACACACACACGCACAATATCTCCCCCCCCCCTCCTCCCTCCCATCTCTCTCTCTTTTCCCTCCCTCCCTCTCTTTCTCTCTCCCTCTCCCTCCCCCCC
>JAHBMJ010003536.1:0-10222 GCA_018398765.1 Chromera velia | reverse complement strand
TGTGTGTGTATGTGTGTGTATGTGTGTGTATGTGTGTGGAGCTCCCACCCCCCCTTGTTGTTTGTGTACAGGGAGGGAGGTCATTCGATCTCTTAAGAAAAGAAAGTCTAACTTTTGAAGACCGAGACCGATCTTCTCTCTGTTCTCTCTCTCTCTCTCTCTCTCTCTCTGAAAGTGACATCTGAAACGGAAGAACGAATAAACGAACGAACGAATGAACATTGTCAAACGAAGCAAAGAAAGAAAAATGGGCCTTGTTCCATCTAGTCGAGTCTCTCACTCACGCACTAACTCACTGAATCGTCTTTGCGGCCTTTTTTTCAGTTCTTCATTCGCCTTCTTGGGATCCGCAATTACCGATACCAGATCGCTGGGGCGTCTGCACGTCATGCAGAAGAGTTGTGGAAGTTTTGCTACACCAAACATGCAGTCTCCACGCGTTTGCATTTCTTAAATATCTAAACTTCTCAGTTACTTCCGTACGTCACAACTAGGAGAGACATGAGAAGCAAATAAATGCCCATACATGAAACCTTCAAACCGCTTCAAACACTAATTAGAGCATAACTAGTACGTTGCAGAGAGACAGCGCACACCCACTGAATTAGCTATTATATAGTAACACGTATAAGCAGACGGCATACAGACGGTTCGATCAGCTCCACATCCAGCTACGAAGGAAGAAGGTCATCTAACCCGCACTGCATTCCCTCATTGCAGTCGGTATAACATAAACCGCACCCCCGGCCATGCACTCAGAGTCCCTCTCTCCCGGCCCTCCCCGACCTTCTGACAATTATGTACGGAACTTTCTTCCCCGACGCCTTTTTAAACGCAGTGACCAGTTCGAGCACAGAATACCCTCTTCCTATGCCCAGGTTGTGCACTAGACAGCAGCTTTCGGGCTCCTGCATACGAATACACACACATATACACACACACACACACACACAGTGTTACATACACACAGTGTTACACACATACACACACACACATACACACACACACACACACACACACACACACATATATATATATATATATATATATATACATACACACAGAGAGAGAGAGAGAGAAAGCCGAGGGGGGGGGGAGAGAGAGAGAGAGAGACGCAGAGCATCTACGCACCACTGCGGTACCAGGCAGGAGCGCGCACACATGCAAGGACACATAATTAAAGAAGGAGACGTGGGCAGAGATGAATCGAGCAGAGCTCAAGTAAGGACACAGAATAAGAAGCAGAAGAACAAAAATTGGAGGCATTGAATTGAAATATTGTTGGACAAAGTTGCACAAAAACGCAAAAAAAAAATGACTTTATTCATCTCTCTAGCAAATAGACTGAGTGAATACTCTGAATAAATCTGAACTTGAGAGTTGTCAATGAATACCAAGTGCTATAACTGACACTTGATCAGGCAAAGAGATCACGTCTCAGACTGACTGCTCAGTATACGATCTGCACTTGCAATAGTTGGCATGGCTGAAGGTCATAGAATCTCTGATACCACGGAGGCGAAGACGTTTTTACTGTACATACACAACTCCCCAAACTAGGGGGAAGGGGGAACCGATGAACTCACGTTGGCCGAGGGCATGCACCCTAGGTATGCACCGAGTCCTTACCGGCGGGTGTGCTGCGGAGATCTGACATCTCCTTCCCCGTGTCGTGAGTCTCCCCACAGAAGACCACAAAAATGAGAACCGTCCTCCTCGAACGTTAGAAGGTTGAAGCTGCTGTCCCTCACCTTCCTCGCGTATCGCATACTCGCGTACCCCACCGCCTTCGTCATGTCGAAGGCAAAGTAGGCCCCTTTTCCGCATATGCCGTACTCCCTCAATTTCTCCGGTACCAGATTCTGCTTGATCACTTCCTGTTCGAAAAAAGTGTTATGGAATACAAAAATCTGGTGAGGGAAGGAAAAATACTTGGCAACCTTATCGTTCTTCAGAGTCTCGTGGGGGAAGCAGATGGGGGATATCAAGGGGTATTGCTTGGTTCCCCCCCCTCTGATGTACGTACTGAGCGGCCCTATAGGCTACATACTTCTGGAGAAGGGAGGGCTTAAACACGAGACTGACCTCCTCCACTGTCAATTGTGGAGGGGATATCTCGCCCTTGCCTCCCATTTTGAGGGAGTCGAGGGGGGCGTTAGCAAAATACGCCTTCACATTCTCAAAGTTAGAAGAGCACATGTGAGCTTGAGCGCTCTCTCCTTCGAACCCCTCGAGGCTTGATCGCAGGATCAGCTGATCAACCTTCATACCAGGGTGGAAAGGCCTAGACACCTCGGGGATCTCCTTCAGCATCTTAAGTCTGTCCTGATGCTTCTTTCCCTTGGGGTTGCCGTTGATTCCGATCAGTCCCATCACAAGCTTGCCACTCAGAGCAATCTGATACCCACAATGGCTCACCCCGAACTAGACCCCGAACTCATGTCGGGGGTCGAATGGCCGAATAGAAGTGAGTTTAATCATTGTGTTGCACGGGAGACAAAAGACAGAGAGACCATCAGGGGAGAGAACCTGCCTTTAAGCCCGCACGAAGTCAACGTGAGCCGAATCCTAGAGCCGAATCCCACGCCGTCTTGGCCAGCCCTTCTGAAGGACGCTTGTTGAGGCTGTTGGCGGGTGTTTCGGTCGCCATTGTGACTTAGTCTACGAAAAGGAAACAACAACACGCAACAACAGCGAGTCGACGACACCAAAGAATCTTTTTCTTCATGGGGTCAAGGCGGGTCAAGGACCTGCACGTAAAATAAGAGAAGAGGTAGGTTAGAGGGGATCCGAATTTTAATTTAAAAAAATAATAAAAGAGGAAGACAAATAGAAAAAAGAGACGTCAAATCTAAAGATGGGAAGCGATGCTGACGCCAGAAAAGGAATAAAACAAGATAAAGAACGATGTAGCAACAGACCTGTATGATCCAAACCATCTTGTCAAACGTGTCTTCATCGTGAGGAAGGAGCGATTCATTGACAAGTTGTCGCAGCTGGGGATCTGACAGAGAAGTCTATCTGTTCTGCATAAAGACCTACGCCCATGCTGCTATAAGAGACAATCTCATCTCGTTGAGGAACTTGAGAGTCGTCGAGTATGAGGTCTATCCAGTGTAGGTCATCGGAACCACACTTGCGACTAACTCGCCTGCCGCCTTCGACACACACCCCAGTACCTTCTTAAGCATCGGACTCTTTCTGTGCCCTTTCACCGTGACCCTTCCGGTCTTCACAATCGGGTCCACACTTTCGTGCTTGATAACCTGCAAAGTATTTATACAATGTAGATGTTTGAACTTAATGATCAATGTAAATAGCTCTCAAACTGGTTGGAGAGAATCATACACCTTGCGTCCCCAGTTGTACGTTATTGTACTGCCAAATTTACGCAATATGAATTCTGCTCGCCATAAAAATGTATGCTGCTGACCTTGCCGGTAGTCGAGTTGAGCTGATGTGCTTTGCAGATCGGATTCTCTATGCCCCCATCTCTGCACGCTGCGGCCATGTCACCGCCCTGATCCACCATTGCGACTTTCACCCTCTGTTTGAGATCGACCCCCCGCTTGGCAAGGATGTCCTTCAAGAAAACTCGCATTTCTTCCGACGTGTGTCGACCCGGATACTGCTGGATACTGCGGTGTTCCAAAATAGCAGCAAATAAACCTCCAGTCTGGGGTTAAACACTGTCCGTGGATCCCCAGGTGGGTACTCTTCATATTTCTTGTTATCCAAACGTCCATCGCGATAAGCCAGAAGACGAGTTCGTTCTCCAGTGCGCCTAAGAGATCATCAGACGCCCTGCAAAAAGAGAAAGAACGCACAAGGATGGAAATGGATCACCCAGTGAAGTCGCGTGGGAAAAAACATGAATGACAGATAAACAGACTGACCAGAACTCTTCATGAATTGTCGGGATGAGCTTGTTGATGAGTGTCTGGCGTGTGACGTGGGGAAATACGGTTCGAGCCGCCTTTGACATTAGAAGACGGAAGATTTGGAGCTCTACAAATGATTCGGGAAGACGCCCTCTCACCACGACCTCTGCCATAAGCAGTCTCAACTCTCTCTTCTCCTGATTTGTAAACGGTCTTGGCTTCAGACTCCACCCCGCGAGCAATCGCTGGTTTGGTTCATCGGCAGAAGCATCTGGTCTCTTCTTCTGACTCTCGACTTTCTTGCGCCATGCTTCGTCGTTCTTGTAAGGGTTACACGTCTTGAAGTGGGTATGAAAATTTCCAGTTCCATGCAGCTGCGCGGGAACAGAACAAGAACTCCGCAGCCAGGGCCCTTACATTTTCCCTTTGGTTTGCCGTCCAACGGATCTTTCGCATCTTCAAAGAGTACTCTCACAAAAGCTGCCCTGTAGTCATTTACCGACTTCTTTTCTCTCGGGATGGGAGACTGCCAGGCTGCAGGCAATCCATGCAGCTGAGGTCAAATTCGAACAGCAACAAACGCTATGAGGGGAAAAGCGCGGGGAGTTCCTGAAAAGCCGTTGAACTTCCTTGAGTGCATGCGCTCTGTCCTTCTGACATCTTCTGACCACTCAGCTTCTGTGCCTCCTTCAACTCTATATGCTGATCTGACAGGCACTGCATATTTATCAGTAACTTACTCAAACTTAATTGCATCAGTAAGCGCAATTTGGCCGACATCCGTGCGAGCCACCCCAAAATCAGTTTTTGACCTTACAGATGACGCTTGAGGGGCACGTACATAATCAGTTCTGTATATGTATAATGCCATCTTTCCGGGGCCACCATGCATGCACCTACCAAATCCTACCAATTTCAATTACTTTTGTCTTCAAGTTTAATACAGACTTCAACTGCTTTCCGTCAATCAAATTTCCCTCTTCTGCACTTCAAACCTGATCCGACTTGACGGTCCCAACTGTCGACAGTTGAGATTCAAGCCACGATGCTGCGTTTTGTGCCCAGAGACGTTTCCCCACGCAAAACACTTGCACGAAAAGAGCAGAAAAACGAACTGAGTTTGGATGAGGAAGAAAAGAGCCAGATCAAGCTGAGATGAGACCGTGGCTCGACCAGAGCGATCACTATAGACTTGCTTTCTGGCATGAGTTCTGCAGAAACAAAAGGAAATGAATGGACCAAAATCAAGGTCAGGCGTTTCCTTTGAGACAGAAGAGCCACTTAATTGTCCAGCTTTAACATTCGACGGCTCATTGTGCAACGCAAGCAGCGAAGTCTTACGAAGCAATACAGACAGACACACAAACGAGCGGGTGCCGTTTTCCATTCGAGAGAAGAGGAACCAAACCATTCGTTCTTGCATTCACGGTATTCACATTGGTGATTCGAAAAGAACTTATAGATGGCAGTGAAGATTAGAGGTCGACGTCACAGACGGCAGAAAGCAATGTGTATGTAAGCCATGAGAGAGAAAAGACGGGAAGTTTCTGAGCTGAGAACTCTAGTGTCTGTCGCAGCATTGGTAGAGAGACACGGCAAATCAGCTGCGTTGCAAATGAATTGTACAGAGACAGAGAGACTTTCGATTTTTGCTTTGAAGCTGCTCTCTATCTAGCTCTCTATGCCTTCCTCGCCGAGTCGGACTTTCGCTTCCTAAGACAAGGGGGGTGGGAAGGAAACAGGTGAGGCGCGTGGAATAGCTGCGTCTAGTAGTTGCGTAGCCTGAGCACGACTCCTCCAATCTATTGTGTGTCTGTACATGTGTATGTGACTGTGTGTATGAGTATGTGTGTAACTCTGTGTGAGTGTGTGTGACTGTTTGTTACTCTCCCGGTCTCTCTCTCTCTCTCTCTCTCTGTGTGTGTGTGTGTGTGTGTGTGTGTACATATATGTGTGAGAGGGAGAGAGAGAAAAACAGAGAGACAGAGAGAAAGAGAGAGAGAGAGAGAGTGAGTGAGCACTTTCAGGATCATGGCTGAAGCAAACGAGACAGAGACTCTGAGGGTGTATTGAAAAATCGGTCGTAATGGTACACAAGGAGAAAAAGAGTGGATTGAATCCAAGCGGAACCGACTTTTTAAATTTTCGGATCGCCCTTTCGTGCATGCATGCGTGCGTGAATGTGTGTATATTTGTATGAGTGTATGTATCTATGTGTCTATGCGTTTGAGAGTGTAGCTCTGCGTGTGTGCGTGTGCGTGTGCATCTGCGTGTGCGTGTGCGTGTGTGTGTCTGTTTGTGTGTGTGTGTGTATGTGTGTGTGTGTGTGTCTGTCTGTCTGTCTGTCTGTCTGTGTGTGCCTGCATTTCCGTGCGTACCGCTGAATGACGAGAGGTCGGGGCGACTTAAAGTTTTTGAGTGCATGGGTATGAATATGTGCTTATGCAGACGTGCAGACGCGCACAAAAGCTAGCTCAAAGGTGGCTTAACGCATGAAATCAATTTGTGTGTGTGTGTGTGTGTGTGTGTGTGTGTGTATGTGTGTCTGTACGTGTCTGTATGTGCCTGCATTGCCGTGCGTACCACTGAATGAATTTCCTTTTGTTTTGATTAGTCTTGATTCTTTGTGAACATATTTGAAGCAATTTAGCAGACAATACATGTATTCTGTGCCTACGTATATGTTCTCATGCAATTGCAGCCGATTGCAGCTCCCAAGATTTATGTACCGGTACACAAACAAATGCAGACTGACTGAGTTATGAAAAGTACCATTAAGCGACTTATCCTTTCCCGATTCACGAATATCCACAAAACGATTCAGAAACTAAAAAAAGATCGATCTATGTCTAACAATTTTTTTTATGTAACAAACTTTTATAATCGCGCATGTGCATGCACAATTACAATTGTAATTGATTAACGATGATTGCTAATTTGAATTCAAAATTGTCTCAGTGCATTGATATACAATCTGTTCTAAAATTTGTTATTTAAAAGCTTAATAAAAGTTATAAAAATATAGTAAAGATCTAGCTAGCCAAAATTCTAGCTAATTCTAGCCAAAAACATTAGAAGTTTTGTAACAGAGGTTGTGCTGAAGAATTCTGCTATCTTTGCTGCTAATTCTTTCAGTTTTTATGAGTGTCATATAAACAATAAGTCAAAAAAAAAAATGTTAAGGTGTTGAATCTCTCTAATGGTCAGCAATGTCTTTTCGAAAGCCTTCTGCAAGAACAAAGTGGGGCGGCGATGCCAGGAGTCCGCCACAGCTTGTATCGATGTATATCGATACATGTATGGCATGCATGCATGTACTTCCTTTTTTTTTTGTCGTATATGTATATGCATGCATGATTAAATTTGCAGCTGCTGGCGCGCTAACTTGCGCACGACAAAATTTGGGTCAGCCTGGCCTATATTGTCAGCAGTGTGCAACTAACGACTAATTTACGGCTTCTTAGAGCAAAGACCTAGCTTTAAAAGCTTATATTATCCCTGTAATATCCATACTTTATAATAGACATAAATACGTTAAGAAATCAGTTGAATAACTTTACTAGTTATCAACTAGTTATCAGAACTATTTTTATCTAAAAAGTAGCTAGTTAATTAGTTAGTTAATTTAACAACTTGGTAATGTACCCATATCAAAATTACTAGCAAAATTAATTATTAAATTGTTTTTTTCTCTAATTAATTACACCCATTGAGAAACGGGTGGAAATTGCGCAATGGGTGGCTGCCTCAGCTGGAAGAGGAGTGAGGGAGAATGAAAAGAAAGTCTGAGAGATGATCGCTCTTGTATCATCGTTCCAGCCTCTTGCGGGCATGAAGGCGGTTGAGGAGTGTATAGCCAAATTAGCGTGAGTTCATGTTCTTACGTATAAATGAATCAATGCGGTAGATTAATAAACCAACATTGCATGTTATGCCCTATGGTTGGCCAGAGCCTAAGTGGTGGCTCACCAGCTTTAACGTACCGCCTCAATTCAATTAATGACGAGTCATGATCGAGTGCTCTAGCAACTGTATGCTTAAAGCTAGGCTGAACCGCTGAGAGCTATCATAAGTACCAGTGATGTGAAGTGTGTTCAAGTGTCTCCTAGGCCCTGCACTCCATAAATAAATAAATAAATAAAAAAAAGAAAACTTCTGATCTTTTTTTTTTTATCTTACAGCTCATACCAACTCTGAAAGATGAGTCCTAAACCAACCACCTACATGGCGAACAAAGTAAATTCAACTCATTGACAACTGAAAGCAGTATTTTCAACTAGGTTTTAAACTAGGTTTTACATATACTCTATATAGAATTTATTACTAGATTTATTAGCAACTAAATTAGCAGATCTCTAGGCAAATCTATGTCTTCCTTTTTTTAGTTCGAGTCTTTTCTTGGCCGCCTTCGCAGGTTACTTGAACCCATTATAAACGGGTACCTTTCCTTTTTTCTAAAGCATAACAATTTTGAGCTTCTGCGCGCTCATGAACACAACTTACAAGGAATCGGCTGATGTGTATTTCGGTCCCATCATTCTTTCTGGGATCTTTAACCATTTTTAGCTTTTTTCTCATATTCTTTCGGCTGTTTTCCCCATAAGGAATCTCTGACTCTGTATCAGCAAGGATGTTATCATCTGCTGTGCTAAGAAGGTCTCTAATTTTCGGTGATTCATCCTCATTTTCTGACTCCCCCTCACCCTCTTGTTCCCCTTACGTCTCCCTCTCTTTTTTCAATTCTTCTTCAATCTCCTGTTGCAACTTATCAAAATCTGGAGTTTTCAACTCCATTAAATGCTTCTGCAAAAACTTAGCTTGAGATGCGACCGATCTTCCTAAGAAGAAGGGGAAGAACCAGTTAGGGTCTACTCTATGAAGAAGCTCTGCACCCATAACTACCCCCCCCTGGTATGCTTCTTCAATCTCTGCCTCAAGCATGCAAAGTTCAGAACAGTTGTTAGTTGATTGCACTACTTTAGGCACCACCTAGGACACCAGTAAATCACTTATCACTTATCCATTCTAGTATTGATTCTAGGTCAGATTCTAGGACAAATCCCTATGATTCTAGTAGGAATTCATAAACTAGTTTATAGAGCTAGTTATGGAGTCGAGTAGTAAGTCGATTTGAACCCAGGTTAGTGTTATGATAAATAAAAAAAAATCTATAAAAAAAAAAGCTTTTCTGATCTTTTTTTTTAAATGTAGTGCGGGGCCTAGAGTGCCTCCGAATAACCACTATTGTTAGATATAATTGCTAGTATAATTGGTTAAAACATATTGTGTGACTTCGGGTCTTTAAAGCCACGGCGTCAAAGCCTTCTAATTTTACACTTCCAATAGCCCGGCTTGTAGCCCGGTTCAAGACTAGGTTCAAGCTAGGGTTCCAGAGTCCTTCAAACTATAGCCGTCAAAGTTTTGAGTCAACTTTTGATGCTAGTTTTGATGTGTTTTAATTTAATTGATTATTTCCTACCTGCATGCAAGTCACCTAACGAGTCACGTGGTCATCATTCTACACATTGGAACGGCTTTCCTCTCACGCAACAGTGTCGACACCTAGGTCGACACTCCCACATCGTGATTCCCCGATAATTTGGCCGACCTTGTTTCAAGTTGTTTGACGGACTCTGGTGATCGACCTCCTGACCTTTTTGATTTCAGTGATCTGCCGAATCTGTTTCATGCCCAAAATGCATGCAGCTAGACACTTGTCGGATGATTCCTGAAGGAGCGAAACCCTTCGGCTCCCCGGCTGGCCGGCTGCTGAGCCGCTGCTCACAGTCGTTCACGCTGATCCGGGCAGGCAGGCCTGACTGATTGGGACTGCATGTCGGACGGGTCGATCGATCAATTGGTGAAAGGATCACTTTGGACCTCCTTCATATCCGTACGGGTTTTCGCTTTGCCACTTCCACGCGTCGGCACAGGCATCGCTGCAAACAACAGGGAAAAGGGCAGAAAAAAAAAAAGAAGCGAGAGCAAAACAAGAGAGTCGCTCGAAAAATTGATCTGCGACCAGGGAAAGAGGCCAGAACGTCGCGCTCCAAAGATCATTCTGGAGAGGACACAGGAGGAGCAATCGCAAAATGACTGAGTCACTTACTCACTCCCTTTTTCTTTTTTTCGCTTCTCCTGACCCCCTCCACGCCTGCATCCTTGCTTGACTGACGGACCGACCGACTCACTCACCCACTGCCTGACGGATCGGAGGAGCATCTCTCTGGCTGACGACACTTTCTCTCACCAAACTCGCGTGTGTGTGTGTGTGTGTGTGTGTGTGTATGTGTATGTATGTGTGTGTGTGTGTGTGTGTGTGTGTGCATGCATGTGTGTGT
>JAHBMJ010003535.1:0-10223 GCA_018398765.1 Chromera velia | reverse complement strand
TTTTGCCCAGTGCCTCTTATCAGTTGACATCCTTCCAGGGCAGTGGGATGGGTTGCTGGTGTGTCTGCTGGTTGTGGGAAGGTGAAATTCTTTTGTGTCTTTGTTGTGGTGAAGTGACGTCTCTGGAGCATTGATCGACTTCCACTTCCCCGGGTAGGTCGTTCTGTCTTGCTCATTCCCTCTAGACATGATCGTATGCGTGTTGGGCAGTACCTCTGTGCGCTGGATGCAGGTTGGAGGCACTCAAGAAAGAGAAAGGTCTTCCGGCGATTTCACATAGGCTGCCCCCTGGAGTGTATCTTTCTGTTCCTGGGCAGACTTGTCACTTGAAGTCCACAGTGCACTAACCATTCGTTGTCTCCTGTTGGAACTAAGTTACCTGGACCAGATGGAGTATGTCAGTATGCATTTTATCATCATTGATGCATCACAGCCCTTTATTCACTTCTGAGTCTAGGGAGGCCTCTTTAGCCTCTTCAGGTGTCAGAGCTCAGACGTCCGTTCTTTGCACTCCCTGTGTGTATTGGAGTCGTTTTTTCTACACCAAGCAGCTAGAGAGAGTCTAGAGAGGCGAACTGACGTCTCCTAGCTGAGTTGGATAGGGTTCAGAAGCGGGAAGAAAGGAAGGCAGGGCTCTCTTCTCCTTTCCCCATACGAGGCCAAAATCGTGCAGTGTGGGCGGCGGGGTCCGGATACCCTGGACATTAATTTGTGGCCATTTTCTATGATTTTCAATATACTAGATAGTAAATATAGTTTATAACTTGATCTCTAAGTCTGATTTCCTGTTTTTTATTGAGGGCAGTGATTGATTTTTTTTGTGGCATTTCTCCCTTAGGGCAAGCTTTCTACACCAACACCTCTTCTTCTTCCTTCCCGGCTTCCCCTTCGGCTTCGCAAGTCTCTCTATACAATCCGTGCTGTATGGAGCATAACACCTTGCCTGATTAGGGTGCTCTCTACATTCTGTATGGCGGTGTCTGGGACGTCCAGCCACGACTTGTTCTCTAGAGAGAGGCACCGCCATATGGCTTTCGCTATCAACCTGACAAACGTTGCTCCCTCCACATGTCAGAACAAGACCCCAACAACGAAAACAAAGAATGCACGACTGCGCCCACAAAAGAGGCAGCTTCTGTGTCCAAACACGCTCTTCTCCCTCCATGAGAAACTGTCTCCACTCTGGGCCCCAACCAAGCAATTCGATCACAGTTAACATTGCTTCACTGTCTTCCTGCAAACAAAAATATCAATAAACAAATCAAATACTAAAAAAAACTGCAAGGAAACAAGGAAAAGTTCCAAACTAACCATAATGTCAGGCTCACAAAGGAAAGAGCCACCCACAGGAGTCCGATCGATTGGCCGTGGGTTTCTTCCGTCCCTCCCACAAATCCAACGGTGCGCGAACATCCCCATCATCCAGTCCGTCTCAATGTCGGCTGCTTCGTATTCATTTTCACACACAGAGACTACAAAGACTCGAACTGTCTCCTTACGTGCTGAAGCAAAAAAAGAAGACGGCTTACGCACAGTATCACCTTCCGGAACAATGTGTACCAGCAAGTGGGGGAAAAGGGAGAAGCCAAACACCCGCCCTCTTGCTACTTCCATTGCTGTTGCATCCATCGGTGCTTTCTTCATCTCAGAGTATATCTTCAGCGTATTTCTCTCTGTCTGATGTAGTGTGACATAGTTCACACTCCATCCCGTTTAAACCTGCTTTTGAGACAAACTGTTGCTCAGCTCCTTCAACTGACTCTCTATGTCTGAAATTGAAAAGAAACAAAATCGAAACGACTCTTCTACTCTCTTTTCTTCAGCGAAATGAGCCCAAGCCCTACCTGCCCACTCGGGCAGCATCCTTTTGTTCGGTCTGTGCCTTCTCTGCTGCTCCTACTGAGTGAAACATTCAATTTGCATTGCAGTCTTCCTCCCCATTGCTCTTTTCTACATACATGCGCCCCATGAAGATACCCAAAACAGCGGTATTTCAAGCTTAATTCCCCCGGGTAATCTTCGGAAAATATATGTGACCTCTAAGCAACTCTCTAAATTTGAAGCCGCCTTGTCTCCAGCAATCGACATAGTGTCACAGAAAGGAAGGAAAAAGGAAGACAGCTCGGAGACGGAGAGAGGTATTTTTTGTCACAGCTGCACCGATGTAGACCGTACAATGTCATATGACTGAAACACAACAATTGTGGCAGTGCGTGCACGTCTGATTACGTGCGAAAGCCACAAATTAATGTCCAGGGTATCCGGTTTGATTAAGACCCCCCTCATGTCCCGCCCGCCCACGTCCGTGCATATTTTTTTTACGGAACTGATAAGTTATAATTTTATATATATTTTTTTAAATTTGTGAAACACACATTTCTGAGAAAAATGATCAGAGTGACAGTAAGTTAGTGACTCAGTGAGGAACCCTAAGAGGTTAACCTCAAATCTTACTTCAAATATCAAATATTTGAGGTTGAAGCTCAAATTAAATCAAATCAAATCAAATATAATCAAATCAAACATGGTCACTATAGATGTCAGCTTATGTCAAACCAGGTCCTGTAAGCAAAAAAAAAACTAAAAGCTTCAGTATTTAAATCTGCATCGGTATCACGCAGGGTGTTGCTCATAAAATGCAAAACAACATGGACTTAATGCATGCTGCACAAAAACCTTTGGACACATATCAGCCTCGTCAGCTTATGTTAAACCTATATATACTTGTATTACCCGCTCCGAGCAAGGAGTGAGGAGAAAGGTGGAGATGAAAAGAAAAAAGAAAACGTAATAAGTAACAAATGTGAATATGTGGTAATAGGTGGAAGGAGGGCTGTAAACAGAGGGGGTGCGTCTTCTTTTGTTCTGTCCCTCCATAGGTTCTGAACAAATGGTGTCATCGGGCACCCTGCTCTTGTAAGAGAGAAGACTAGTGGAAGGTTGGTCTATTGTGTGCTATGCAGGTTATGTCTTTTTCGAGGTACCTGTGTCCGGCGTGTGTGCTTAAGACTAAAGCGAAGGGGCCACGTAGTCTTGCAAGCCTTCAAATACCCCTGGAACGTAGATTGAGTGAACAAATTTTTGTATGACATACCGGGTTGGTCAGAGCCTAAGAGATGGCCCACCGGCTTTAACCTAACTTATTCATTAACTTGTATAGACGAAAAAAAAACTGAAAGTCCCGGCATTCAGATGTACGTATATTGGTATATGTTGCATACATTTTCGTAATACTCACTGCACCTTGCATAAAAACCTTTGGAGTCTGAACCGAATGCACTGAAAATTTATGTTAAACGTGTAAAGAAAAGAAAAAGTAGAAGCTCCGGCAATCGCTTCGGCATTCAAATGTATATTGGTGTTGCACACATTACTGCAATACTTACTGCACTCTAGTACTGCACTATATATAAAAACCTTTCAACAAGTTAAGCCATGTGTAGCTAGAGCTGCTAGAGTGCAAGTACTCAAGGCTTGCTTCTGTCAGAGCTCTTTTAGGAAAGTCTGTCAGTTCGGTCGTACAGAGAAAGACAAATATTCTTGCAAAGCTAGAAGCTTCAATGAATAATGCACCGTCAATCGATCTGAATGTAACCAAATCAGGCGCATGACGCATCGCGCAATGCAAGCGCTAGTGCAAGCGGCCCCAGAAGGTGAAGGCATGTCGTAGGGCGGCCTGAAGGCGCGGTAGACCCGCATCCCGGCGCCGCCCTCAATCTCGTCTGGCTGGCGACGTACCTCAATCTCCCCTATCTTCCTTCTTCACCCCCCCCCTCGATTCTGATGTGACACACAAGAACGGAGGGAGCGAGACAGGAAGAATATAAAGCGAAGAACATAAAGGTCAGCCGCATGCTCCAACCACTGAGCCCAAAATCTTTTTTCTCTTCCCCCACTGATCGTTTGTTATAGAAATGCGTGCTGAAAATGTAATTCATGCTCTTCTCGCAAGTGCAAAGGATCGTCGCTTATCAGATCCTGATGATAAAGAAACTGTATGCATAATAAGCTATTAACCACATACGCAGGCAGAGATGAATTGGAGAAAAGAAATTTGTGATGAAATCAGCAGTGGGCAAATCTGGCTTTAAATGCTGCCTCCCCTCCAGGATAATCCTTGCAAGGGTCGAAGTTGTCCCCCCCCTCTTTGTTCTCTTCGGAAATCAAAGAGACGGCGGTCATCTCTGAACCTCCCCCCTCAGTGGCACATGCTGCCTCGTAGATGGGGATATCCTGAAATGCAAAAGGAAGCTCAGAATAGTCGAACACGATGTCGATATGACCACCTCCGTGTCTAACCAACTCTTGGAGCTCAGCTCCGTAAGAAGCATTAGCCATTCTCACTCTCTCCTCTGAGAAGCAAACCTTCTCCTTCTTTCCATTCCCTTTTTCCCCCTCCTTCTCTTTTTCTTTCTCACTCTGCTTCTTCTCTTGCATCTGCAACATTTACGCTGCGATGCTAGAGACGTCGGACTCAGACAGCGAGAAAGAATTGCCAGACGAAGAGCTAGACGAAGACTCTAAGTGAGACTTCTCGCTCTGTCCATTCTGCCGTCTCTGTCCATTTCCATCAGATCCCTCCCTCTTTTTACGGCTTCCTTTCTCCTTTTTTTTCTGATTTCGGCTACCTGAAGGGCCAAAATGCTTGTCGTACTTTGAAGCAAAGTTGGAAGACAGTTGACGGAGCTGTCGTGCCGTCTCTACACTCATCAACTCGAAGTCGGGGTTGGTAAGAGCACTGACCCCCCCTGGAAGCATGGCTTGAAGGGTTGGGTATGCAAGCTTGCCATTTGAAGTGCCAGCTACAGATAATAGAGACTTATGAAGGGTTGAAATCTCCATGTCTATCCCGGTCAAACCGGAGATGATACGGAGGATTCCAGAGCTGATAGAGGGCACCCAGTCGTAACGAGTATGGCGGGGGTCCAGCGTAGGTGATGCTTCCACCATCACCTCCTTCTGGTACTCCCAGCTGTACTTTACGGCTACTGGCTTCCCTTGCCCCCCCACCTGCTTTTTCGGCTTTGTCTGCGCCAACGCTTTCGTCTCTTCACAGAGAATAGGCTAGAAAGTGATGCCTGCAACCCAGTTATATGCTTCAAGGTCCCGATCTTTCAAATCATCTTACACTTCCTGAAAAGCCCCTCCGAGTTCGGCTTTGGAAAAGCCTTTTCCCTCCACTAGCTGAGGAAAACGTGAGAACGTGTTCCACGCCGTCTCCTTTTGGAGATCTGGTGGCAGCTGGACCTGGACTCCTTGAAGTGCTGCAATGAAAGCGGCTCCCCAGTCCTTCAATCTCTTTTAGAACTCCGGAAGTTCTTCAGCAATCTGACGCTGAGGCAGTGTATGCTGGGGGTCTTGCGCCAACTTGTTGGCCCTCTTGTGAAGGGCCTTGTCCGATCCAAACAAAGAAACATAAATCGCTCCCAACAACTTCTGCAGTCCAGTGTATGAAGCATACATCCGAACCCACAGAGAAAGGATTTGAAGATACTCCTCAGAGTTTGCATACTGTTGCCTCTGAGGAGGCTCTTCTGCCGTGAACTTCAGAGCGGTATTTGCAAACATTTTGAGAAAGTAGGGCGGAGATGGAAAGAAACGTTTGGAAGAAAGACTTGGAAAACCTGGGGCTGTTCTCCACAGTTAAGCCATGTGTAGCTAGAGCTGCTAAAGCACAAGTACCCAAGGCTTCCTTCCGTCAGAGCTCTTTTAGGAAAGTCTGTCAGTTCGGTCATACAGAGAAGGACGAACGTTCTTGCAAAGCTAGAAGCTTCAATGAATGATGCACCGTCAATCGATCTGAATGCAACCAAATCAGGCGCATGACGCATCGCGCAATGCAAGCGGCCCCGGAAGGCGAAGGCATGTCGTAGGGCGGCCTGCAGGCGCGGCAGACCTGCACCCCGGCGCCGCCCTCAATCTCGTCTGGCTGTGTCCGAAGTTCGGCCCTTGCGGCGCAATATCCCACCGCCGCGCGCAGTAAAGTCAGACCCAGTCAGGAAGTGCGTGACCGTGCGCGAATGCGAGCGACTGAGAACAAAATGCAAAACATGTAATTGAGCTCAAAAAGTAATTCTTCACATGTATGCAGAAAAATAAATGAAAGAGACTTGGATTGGAAAGAAACATTCAGATTCTGAAGTACCAGGAGTAGGAATGGTGGACTGTCATACTTACCCTCCTATAAGCACTAGACTGAAGTACTGACTGACTGAACTTATTGTCTCACCTAGCAGTAATATATTGCATTAGACCGTACGAGACGGAAGGGAGCCAGTAGACCAAACTAGACTGGACGGGACACAAACTTCGATCTGTTGCTCCCAGGCGGGTACGAACCGTCGAGCTTGCAGGCTGTTCTTGCTCCAGGGGAGGAGATCGGACAGACTGGTGGCTGAGAACTCAAGGGGGAGGAAGGAGAAGGGGAAGAAAGGATCAGAGGGGACGTTGGTGTTGTGGAGACGAGACGATATTCCGTCCATACAGGAGGAGATCAAGACAGACTCTGGCATCAGTAAGTCAATCGACCGATACTAACACTCTTTGAAACTGCTTCTCTTCTGCATTTTTTGCTTATATCCTTCATTGCCTGGCCCCCAGGAAGATTCACTCACTCAACAGAAAGGCCTGCTCAGACTGACAGACACTGGTTGGCCGTTGTATGCACTGAATTTTTCTTCTCTCATAAGCCCATTTCTGCAGATTCAAGACGGATGACAGAGAGACGGGTGGAGAAGAGAAGAAGTCTCTGTTTCCTCTCCTCATGGATGAGTGGATGTTTGAGCGCTACCAGAGGAGATGCTTTATCAAGCGGGATGGTTCGGCAGCCTACCAAGGTATAGCAGACGATGATAGCAAGAGACTCTGGGAAATCGACCAGATCTTGAGTGTGTTGAAGTCTGCCCCGGATAAAAAACAGGCAGTAGGTAGAGTTGTGAATAAGTGGTACGCGGGGGAGATTCAAGATGCCAACAGCCAGAACGATTCCAAAAAATACTTAAAGCAGGTATAGGAAGCGGTGAGGTCCAACCGGAGCATACCCATTCAGATGCAGAAGAAGAAGGTAACCAGAGCCCTTCAGGCAGTCGGCCAATACCCTGGTAAGGCTCTCTTCATTGCGAAGCCCAAAAAATTGATTACTGCCATGGAGAACCTTCTAGATCTGGCGGACATGTGTGGCCTTACAGTAGCAGATGAGGATACGGTGCGTTACACGTAGGACGGACTTCCCCAGAAGCTGGCCTCCTCACTCAGGACTGGACTCAAGGCGGATTACAATAAGTTCCAACCCCTAATTAAGGCCATCCACGATGAGATCAATGAGCACGGCGAGGGGTGTTTTCTGAGTTGGGAGTCAAAGACCGAGAGAGAGCAGAGAGAGAGATCAGAACAGTTGAAGGCAAACCTCACAACGACCACATAGTAGCAGCAGCAAAGCCCTCCGGGTCTCCTCATTTGGCAACAGACGCTGAGGGACAAAATGCAGAATCAAATGCAAGCCCTCTACACAGGGCAAGCAGGTGTGCCTCCTAAGCTTCCTGAGAGATAAAGAGGAGGGTATGGAGGCTCCAATACTGCCGTGAGACAACAATCCTGGCCCCGTCAGAGGCAGGAACCGCAACAACACTTCAACCAATAGCAGCAGTGGATGCAACAGCAGCAGCACCCTCAATAGCCACCGCAGCAACATCTGAGACCCAGGAATGCTCCGCCTGCACTTGGTGGGTGCCAAAACTGCGGGTATTTATTTATTAATCATACCCGCCGCACGAGTGTTGGGCAGCAGACAACACGTGCCCCAAGTGTGGAATGAGAGGGCACTACGCCCGCTACTGCAGGAAAGAGAGGCAACTGCCTCCACGCCTCTCTTGTGCCCCGAATGACCAACCGTCTGCACAGCAGCCAGAGAGCCTCCTCCAGAATCAACCCCAGCCTCAAGCCAACATGGTTGTGAAGCCCGTCCTGCCTTCTGGAATCAGTGGGAGATCGGGAGGAAAGGCGCGTGGTGGATTGTCTTCATTGTTCGAAGAGTCTGATGATGATGTAAACGTGAAGTCAGATCCGTTCCTGGAAGCCTGGTTCACACAGCTCCTCCCCCCGATTCCCTCTCACTCACAGCAGCAACTAAGACTCACTGCCGAAGACGAAGATACAGGAGATAAAGAGAAGATCACATCTGGGCCCCTTCAACAGCAGCAGCAGGAGAAGATCACATCTGGGCCCCTTCAACAGCAGCAGCAGGAGAAAACCACACCTGGGCCCCTTCAACAGCAGCAGTTTGACCCTCTGGAAGCGAAAATGACGTTCCGCAGCCACCCCACAGTAATCTAGCCAAACCAGATGAAGACACAGAAGAACCAGTCCCAGTATGATGACCGTATATACACAGACTCCTATGCTAGCAACACGATTCTGTGCAGGGACAGGATCGAGCCGAGGAGGATTGTTTGGAAAAAACTAATTGAGCCCACTATGGAGGTGAATGATGAGAGAGTAGAAGGGATTCAAATCGGGTCTTACAGAGTGGTGCGAATTGGGGGTGTGGACGAAATCACGGGGGCGTTGGATGAGGTTGATGTGATCTGCTATCTCACCAAGCCCGGGGAGAGAATGAAACATCTACTTCGCGAAAAAGGCCTGGTCCTTGATGATGGCCTCCCAGGCCCTCTCAGTGGAAGGAATTATATGACAGTGACAGATGCAGATGGAGAGGGGAGAAGACTGAGAATCACTTAGCCGTTTGGTGACGGAAGATCGAACCTCCCTTTTTTTGTCATGTGTCTGCTGTTGTCTCCTCCTCTACTTGCAGCACCTACAGTAGAAGCACATGCCTTCGTCAAGAAGGTCCTCACCCGAAAGAAGCAGAAGCAGGCAGGTGCAGATACCAACTACCGTCTACTCACCGATCCCACCGAGCTGAAGGCGTGGCATACACGGTTTGAACACTGTGATCTCTCTCAACTGGTTGCTACCCTTAGAGAAAGGCAGGTAGGCGTGAAGAAGGAGGTGAGGAAGAAGGTGTAGAGGGAGTGTGAGCTGTGTGAGGACAGAAATGCAGTCAACAAAACACCGTATGCAGTGCCTGGGAGAAGAGAGAAGGAAGCGAAAGAGTACGGGCAGCTGGCCTATTGTGACATTGGGCAGCTCGTTGGGTACCCATTGTCAGTGATTGTCGAAATGCACAGCAGGGAGATTGATGTGATGGGGCTCAATGCAAAGAGTGACGTGATGGATCACTGTGTCCGTTTCAACGCATAAAACAGACTCCTGCTTCCCAAACCCCACGGACAGATCGTCACAATGAGGTCAGATAATGAGAATGTCCTCAGGTCGGCAAAGATGAAGGCAACCATGCCCTACACCCACTTCGATGAAAGTACGAAGTATTATTCCCCATGTTGAGGACCCGCAGAAGCAGTAGTAAAGATGATCAAACGACTGGCCAGGACCATGATGAAGGAGAAAGGGTGGCCCCTTGTTGTGCTTCCTCACTTGTGAGAAGGACTGGGCTCTACACACGAACGAGCTTGGCACCTCCCCATACTATAAGAAGAATGGTCAGCACCCGCCCTTTAAATTCATCTGTGGGGACAAGGTAATTTTTACCCCTCACAGAGCAAAAACAGCCAAGAAGACAGAAAAGCTGCCAGGTAAAAGGGGGTGGTACATCTCCCGACCTTCTCCGCACGCAGTGAGAGTGTTGGAGATTTGGGGTGAAGGTCTGAACGACTTCACAGTCCAGACAGTCCACCCTGTAGACGTCCATCAGTCTCGCAAGGGCACTCTAGCTACGCGGGGCTATGAGGGGGTAGATGAGGCCACCCGACTTCTGCTCGCAGGAGTCACAGACACAGGCTTTGAGCCACAGGCAGAGGAAGGAGTGTGGGTGAGCCCAGAAGCACAAGAAAGAGAGAGAGAAGAGAATGCTGAGCAGTTGAAAGAAGAGAAGAGAGGAATGGAGAAGAAGGAAGACGAAGACTCCAGTGACTTGAGTGATGACGACTTCCTGCTCCTGTTGCAGGCAACAAATACGAAGAGAGGGAATGCGCATGCGTAACAGCCACCTGCGGCCATGGCAGCACCAGGGGTGCAGCCGCAAGTGGCAGCAGCAGCATAAGGTGGGCAGGCGCAAGGACCCACACCACCACCGAGTCCGCTTCCTCAGCAGAGGGCTGCTGCGGCGATCCGATCATCAGCCGGTCAGCAAAGTGTCAGAGTGGAAA
>JAHBMJ010003533.1:0-10244 GCA_018398765.1 Chromera velia | reverse complement strand
CTCTCTCTTTCTCTCTCTCTCTTTCTCTCTCTCTCTCTCTCTCTCTCTCTCTCTTTCTCTCTCTCTCTCTCTCTCTCTCTCTCTCTATATATATATATATATATATATATATATACACATAGAGAGAGAGAGAGAGAGAGAGAGAGAGAGAGAGAAAGCGAAGAGAGAGAGAGAAAGAGCGAGAACGGGGGAGAGAGAGACCCCTTCTTTCTCTCCTTCCATCCCGCGTCTTATGGATCTTTGTCTGCAAAATTAAGAGCAATGAGATGATGGTCGTTGATCTTAAAATGGATGAACTCAACGCAGTGAACGTACTTTGAAGATTGCCACATAATAAATGAAACCAATGTTCAAACCATAGTAAGCATTAAGGAGTCATTTATTGATTAAGTCTCTGCATTAATGTTTTTTAATTCAATGATATAACAAGTTATAAAATTTGTTGATAAATTTGTTTATAGATTTAGTTTTGTAAATTTCAGATCCATTATAAATATTTTTTCGGCGTTCTATACAAAAAATAAAGGATAGTACATATAAGAAAATTAATTATGTCACGGATTTAAATTTTCTTAAATTTAGTCTTCATTCTACCATATTTTTTTAAGAAAAACACATTAAATCTTGCATACGTCTGGATAACACCAGGTAACGCCTAGTAATGCCCCCACCCTGACTCTACCTGAGTCTAGCCCTGACTGCATATGAGTGTAACTTTCTGCTTGGCTTCAATCAGCTACATATATGTTGATTGAGGGTTTTTTCATGCATGCCGCGTCCCCATATATGAGCTACATATATAGCGTGCATGGTGCATGAACCAGTTGTAATTTTTCTTGCTTTCCGGGGCCGTTCGCAAGCTTGCTTGCGTCAGATGCATCGCCGCGCGGTCCCAGAGCAATTGTTTTTAAGTGCCCTCCCGCCACAATTCCGGGCCAAAATTCTGGAACTTCCATTGTGAGCTTCGATCGGTCTCTTTCAGCACAGCGCCGCCCTGGATCTTCCCACTTTCCACCATCGTACCACTCTGAGACTATTTTCATACACCCCTCGATCAACTGAAAGCCATTCAGCGCAGTTGTGCTGGCTGCATGCAATCTGATTTTGCATCGAGACTGAGGCTTTGCAGGAAGGAAGAGTGGACAGACACACCATGTGGTAGAAGACCACCATCCGCATGATTGAAAATCCGCCAGATCCCATCATAAAGGGACAAGGCGGCTTGAGGTGATCGTTTCATTCTCTGCACTTGTCACCTTTTTTTGTGTGTCGTGTTAGTTTGTTTGCATCTCCTTTTTTGTCTGTCTGGTTTCTCATGTCTGTCTGAGAGACGCCCTCCCTCCATCCACGAAGAAGACTGAAATAAAAGATGGCGACCCCTTCGTCCTCTGCGGCTCCTCTGAGTCCCGAGAACAAACCCAAACCTCCTCTGCCCGACCTAAAGCTCGACGATGAGCGTCTGAAGCTTGCCCTCGAAACAGGAGTGATCAAGTATGAGGACGCAGTCAGGCAGAGAGTCGCCAAGGGGGGCCCGACTCTTGAAATCGAGAGGACCTTGTTCGACAGGGAGGAACTCAATCTGGTAATATTCCAGAGACCTCCACGAGAGGAGGTGAGAAACTTCCTCATCGACTTGACGCAAAACGTCCTCAGAGGTCAGCCACAGAACCAGCCTGCCTCTCTGGCCTTATTTCGATCCTCCGTCCCTCCGCCTCTTCCAATGTCGTATCTGTTCGTCTCCCGTCCTACCCGCACCTTCTGCCCGTCCGCCTGACTGGCAGCACTCTTCTCTTGATTGTTCTACTTCTGGGCTTATTCCTGCGACTGTATTGACTTCTATCTTCGTGCGTGCCTGCCCACCTGCTTGCTTTCTCGCGTACCTCTCTCTGTCCGTGTCTAGGCTGTTTTTGCGTCTTCCTTTCTGTTCGTGCGCTCTTCGTCGGTTCGTCCCTTTTCTTCTGTTGTTCTCTTTGTTTTCCCCTTTTTTTGTAGTGTTCTTCCCTTCAATTTCGTTCTTTTCACCTTTCTCCTCCTCTCTTTTGGGACCTCTAGTCGCATTCATAAGGTGCCTGGCTTTTCTTTTTCTTTCCTTTTCGAGCATCCTTGATTTGGGTTTGCGTGTGTGCTCCTTCAGGACGATTTGTTGTGCTGGCAAAGCGCCAGGTGAAGGGCACGGAGGCGGCATCCGTGCTCTCCGAAGAGTTCAAATCTCTCGGAGTCCCCCAGGAGACCATGGAGGGAGAGCTGATGAAGGCTTTCCTCGATGATGTGCAGGTGGGTGAGTGCATGGCTCTCTCTCTCTTTCTTTCTTGTACGGTGCTCGTGCATGAATCCGGCTGGTGGGGCTGCGTGGCTGTATATGTGTTTGCGTGTTCGCGTGTAGTGTTTGGACGCTGTGTACCAATGAGAAGGCTCTGAGGCCGTGGTGGGTGCGTGCGAGTGATTTGAGTTTTCGGGACTCGAACTGTCCTCTTCATGGGGGGGGGCACAGGTCCACATTGTCACCGTCCTGCGTGGGTGCTCTGTCGATGGAAGGAAAGAAGCCCAATCACTTCCCAGACCCTCGATGACGAGAGAGCCAGAGTCCCCTGCCCTCCCTTCCTTTTCTCGAAGTGGGAGGTGCAGAAAGAAGAATGAGTCTATCCTGTCCTATTTCGTTCATTGCTCCGACCGCCCTTCTGAATTTCTTTGTTGTAGGTTTCTTGTTGCTTCATGGCCAACCTGCTGGGAGAGAGCCCCGAAGACGAAGTTTTGTTCTCGATCTCACGGGTTGACCACGCGCAACAGAACGGGTCCTCACGGGGACTATTCCAGTTTCATATCAATTACGACCGGCTGCGACTGTGCTGTTCCTACGGTGGGGCGGGAGGAGCACCTCCCACTCCTACAACTGCAGCAGCAGCAGCAGCAGCCGCGTCATCATCTTCCTCCCAACCGCCATCTGCTGTTACCACACCTACGGCAGCAACGCCCCACGCCCCCTCTGCCCCTTCCCTAAACGCGGGTGCTGCCAACACCCTCCCAGGTTCTCATCACAACAGTAGCGGCAACCTGTCGACCACATCCTCGGGCGCTCCCCTGCGCCCGTCGAAACTGCCAACGACTTTTCAGTATGTTCCAAACAACCAACTCACACGGAGCGCCGACGGGACAGTGAAGTTCAACCCTCACGCGCTCATAGAGAAGGTGGTAGACCAGCAAGTGTGCCTCATTAAAGGAAATGCATACCACCCCGAGAGCGCTGAGGGACGGGGCCTCGTTCACAGGTTGGTCCCCTTCGTTTGTTTGTGTCTTTGTTTGTTAGTGTGTTTGTTTGTTTGTTTGTGTATATGCTTGTTTATTTGTTTGTGTGCTTGTTTATTTGTTTATTTATTTGTGTGTTTATTTGTTTGTTTTGTTTGTTTGTTTGTTTGTTTATTTTTTTGTCTGTTTGTATGTTTATCTCCTTGTTTGTTGTTTGATGGGGTGAGCGGGTGGGTCGGTGTTGCCTGTAGATGTGTTGATGGATGTGGGGAAGAGAAAGAGGAGGGAGGCAGCGAAGTCACCGGACACTAGGGTCGCCATGAGTCTAGAGCTTTTTTTTTCTGCTCGTTGTGCCCATGAAGAGGTGGAGGGAAACCAAAAAAGGAAATGGTTTGCCTGTCTGTGTATCTATTTGTTCATCAGAAACCATATAGTCTGTCTATTTACTGGATCGGCTGTTTGCGCGTCCTTCTGGTCCTCTCTCCTTTTTGCTTCTCTCAATCAGGCTTCAAAGTATTTCAAACAAAGCCACAGTATCAAGCCTCCTTCACCTGTTCATGTTCCACATCCCCCCTCCCCCCCTGCCCTCACGCAGGTATGCAAAGCTGGACGCCAACAGCCCTAGTGCCTTCTACATCATCCTCAATGTTGAGACCGTTCCTCGCAGGCGCTCTCTGTCAACGGGTTCAACGCCCCTCAAGAGAGCAGTTCTCGCAAACCCCAAAACCCCCTCGAGGCCGCTTCAGAGCGCCTCCACGCAGCAGCAGTCACAACAGCAACAACAACAGGCCCCGTCCCCTGCCCCCCAGCCGGCATTCTCTCATCCCGCCCCTCCCCCCGCTTCCGCCCCTCCGCAACCGACGGCAGAGGCAGCACGAGCGGGGGCCTCAACGACTTCTGCATGCAGGTCCGAGCCCAGACCGGCACACGGACCTCCACAGGGTGCTGCAGGGCCCGCACCCACAGCGCCGCCAGCGCATACATCCCCTATGCCATCTGACGGCAAGCAGGAGAAGGAAAAGATTGGAGAGACAGGGGGCAATTTCAGCGCTTCGCAAAGCCGTGAGATGGTCTCGCCGTCTCAGGAGGAAATCACACAAGAGAAACCTCCGGAGTCTGGAGGGGGAGGGGGGAAAAGCGAGAATGGAAAGGACAAGAAAGAAGGAGACCCAAAGCTGTGTCCGCAAGCAATTGATGGTTGAGGCACAGAGGGAGTGGGAAAAGAAAAGAGAAAACTCTCTCAGTGGGTTTCTTGCTGTATGTCTGTCTGTGTGCTGCCTGTTTGCCTGGTCGTTTGTTTGTCCATCACTCCTTTTCTGTCCTTCCATCCGGTAATGTAAATGTCAAGGGAGGAAGCAAGGAAGGAGGCAAGGGAGCATATATGGTGTGCCTTCTCTTTCTTTAGCTGAAAATGCCAGGCAGGGCGGTGGTTCTCTGCCTGCCTCTTGTTCTTTTCTTCATGAATTCCTGGTAGCTCCCGTTTTTGTTAACGCAAGTGCAAGCTTGCTGTATGTTGTATGCTGTGAGTGACGTGTTTGTGACCCTGTTTTTGTTTTTCGATTGTCCCCTCTCATCTTTCTTTTTGAATTTCTTTCCGTATTGAAGGCGGCTGGGCGAGAGATTAAGTTTGGGGAAGGACACAAAGACGGTAGCTGAGGGTTGGTGTCCGCCTTGGGGCACGCTTCCTTTATGCTGTCTGGCAGGGCCTAGGGGGGAGGACGGGGGGGGACTGGTTAAGCACAGCCGATGGTTCGTAAGGGATTGGTTGCTCACCCACCTGCCTGTAGGTGTGTGCGTGCAAAAACCCAACAAGCAGCGACGTCCTAGCATGCATGGGCGTGCATCCACGTGGGAGGAAGCGGACGCTCCCACACCCCACGCCTGTCTCCCTCCTCTCCCTCTTTCAGACTCCCGGGTGAAGTCTTGAAGCTTCTTCCTCAACTCAAAGACCTCAAAGGAAAAAAGAGGAGATCTGGAGGGAAGTGTGAGAGGGAGACTGCCTGACTCAGTCTCCCGCAAGTTGTGAAGAGAGAGTGACTGTCACAAAAAGAAGAAAAGGGAAGGAGTAAAAGGGAGAGCAGAGTTCAGAGAGGTGCAGGGACTTGACCACGGCCTTCCTTGCAATACCAAAAAGGAAACTGCATGAAAGGTGCCGGCAGGTAAAGAAGGCCCTAAACACTAGATGCGCGCCACACACATGTATCTCCTTGGTTTTCCTTTCTTCATTTCTTTCGTTCCTCGGTACAGAGGTATGTTTTGCCTTTTCTTTTCTTTCCCTCCTTCATTCATTCATTGTAACATCATGTGGAGAAAGATCGGATCGAAGCGAGAAGGCATTCAGGGGATGTGTTGCACCCCTCCCTTCACGCAGACATGCAGTCAGTATTTTCTTGCTTCCCTTCGTGTGTATTAATATATTTATACCTTTCTTTCGTTGTACCTTCCCTCCTTTCTGCCTTCTGCTGTGCCACCACAATGCGGTCGGCTCTTGCAGGCTTTCGACGGTTACCTCGTCTGCTTCTTCAGTTTTGTTTGTTCTTTAAATTATTCTCTCTTCTTTTCTGTCTTTGCTTTGCTTTGCTTCATGACTCTTTTCGATGGGTATGCATACATGGCGTTGCTTTACCATTGACGTCCTTTTACGTCAAAGTGCTTTCAGACTGATCCAGTACTTGTAGAGGGATCGAATTTTCGAACACTGATTCAATCGGCCGATGGGACTGCTGGTATCCCTGCTGGACTGCACGCCGGCAAGCAGACAGACAAATTGGAAGAACCCTTAGCGAGTCAGACTTCGCACGGAGAAAAGGGCCCTCACCACTGAGCTGCCAGTGTCTTTAGGACTGTATGACCAAAAAAATTATGATATTATTACCCTAGTTATTACCTGTTATCAAGTTGGTCATATTGTATAAGTACTTACGCTACATAGTAGCCTAGTAGGCTATATATACTAGCTGTTTAGCTAGTACAGCCTGAGCATATAAGTTAACATGACTTATAGGTTGTAACTAGGGTTGTAATTGAACGGTAATTCAACTTACGTATATTTTTATGATTTTATCAAACTTTTGAAAGATCTACAAACATTTTTATTAAATTTTGTTATATCTAGATTCTATATGTAGAGCTATATCATAAAACTTTTTAAATGTCTGGCAAAAAAATAACGTATTCCACTGTACAGCTCTTTACATATACCAAGAAATTTAAGGCAGATTTTTTTTTTTTAATTACAGTAATGCATAAAAACATTATACATAGCTTTTCAAAAAAGATAGTTGACCTCTAGGGGCTGAACTGTACGTAGCCTGACGCTGCTTCTAGCGCTGTTTTGTAGCTATAAGCCCGGAGTAGCCTAATGTTAAACTGTGTAGATAAAACCTAAATAATAAATCAAACAGTAGTCATAGTCAAATCAAACAGTAAAAAGCCTAGTCAAATACAGCAAAAACTCAGAACTAATTCCAAACAATCGGGATGTTTTCCTATTGTAGTACTGTTTCACATCCTAGTTAACAACAAACTTTAGGGTCTATTAGACGCAGCCAGAATGTTGCTTTTCAATAACATTAGTAGTGGCAACAGCTACAGAGCATCTTTTTTAATCCTTCTCGTCAATCTTCAACTGTCTGCACCCCTCCAGGTCCCCTCGATCTGTCTACATCGCTCACCCGCGGTGGCCCGTAAGATTTCCTCCATGTGGAGGAATGCCACTAGCTGGCTCCAGCAGCTCCACCCTCAACAGACGGACCCGCCTGGGAGGGCTGCTGCAGGTCTCCCGATGATCCCTGTACGGCTCCTTCAGGCCCCAATGGCATCTGGTCGTCCTGGATGAGTTTGGGAGCTAGGAGGGCCTCTGGAGGGGCATCTGGATTCCTCAGAAGAACGTTCAGGGCCTGCATGATGTCATCAGTCGAGCAAACAGGCAGACAAGAAGAAACACAGATGGTTTGATTGAGCCTTTCCTCTTGTTTTTGCACGAATAGAGAGAAGGATCTTCGGCTGAACAGATCATCAAATTGATGAATGAACAAGCGAGCGAATAGATGGGCGTCGAGACAGAAAGGGCCAATGATACAGAAAGGGTTTGCTGCAATTTCCGATCGATACCACAAAGAACAAAGCAGATTTTGGATGCGTCTCTGTGTACACTCTCAGGTTCAGGCTGGGAAAATTTCCCAGAGTCATTGTGAGCCGGAGCAAGAGGACGAAAAACACAAGGGCATGAAGAGGAGCAGCACCGGAGGATGAGTCGGGGAGGATTCAGAGAGACAGTCACACGACAGCAACCTCACAGTGAGTGAAGCGCGCCGAGCGGCATAGACAAGCTGCTTCATACTTTTCGTGTGTGTGTGTGTGTGTGTGTGTGTGTGTGTGTGTGTGTGTGTGTGTGTGTGTGTGNGGGGGGGGGGGCGGACGGACAGACAGACCTGCAGTGCGAGTGCATCCCCCCTGGCATCATCGTTTTCCCTTTTGAGCTTGAGGGCTTCCCTCTGCATCCAATGCAGAGGGTTCTTGTCGTCGTCCACGCACCTGCATGAAAGAATAAATGCACAGAAACAGAAACCAAGAAAGAAAGGGCGAAAGTGTGGTTTCAAGTGTAAAAAAAACACCCAGTGAAGGAGCAGAGAAAGGCATATTTGTACGTGACAGAATTCTCTCTCTCTTTTGTGGTGCTCGTTCTCTCTCCTTCCTTCCTTCCTTCCTTCTTCCCTCCCTCCCTCCCTCCCTCTTCCTTTCCTCCTTTCTTATTTCCTTCGTTTTCCATTCATTTACTCATTCATTCATTCATTCATTCATTCATTCATTCATTCATTCACTCCTTTCGTTTTTCTTGCCTGTTTTCTTGCTTTCTTGCTTTCTTGCTCTTTCCTTTGTTTTTTTGTTTTGCTCGCTTGCTTTGTTTCTGTGTTTGCTCCTTTCTTTCCTTCATTGCTTTTTTCGTTTTCATTTCTTTCTCTTTTCCTTTCTTCCTTCGGTCCTTTCTTTTGTTTGTTTTTTCTTTCTCTTCTTCTTTCTTCCTTTCTTCCTTTCTTCCTTTTCTTCCTTTTCTTCCTTCCTTCCTTCCTTCCTTTCTTTCTTTCTTTCTTTCTTTCTTTCTTTCTGCCTGTTTGTCTTCCTTCCTGTTTTGCTCTCTTCGTTTCTCCTTTTCTTTTGTCTCGCTCACCCCCCCTTCTCTCTCCCTCTGCCACCTCCCACCAATCTCAGCCTTTCTCTCTTATATTGTTCGTTTATTTTTTCCTTGTTGCCTTCGTTCTTTTTTTCCTTCGCTTCCTTCTTCAGTCTTTTGTTCCCTCGCTTACTCGTCCCTTCGCTCGCTTGCTCGCTCGCTTGTTCATTCGGTCTTTCGTCTGTCTGACTTTTTTCTGTACGTTCGTGTCTTTGGCGTCCGTTCACTTTTCTTTTGTCTTTCTGTCTGTCCTTTTACCGCGCTGGATGGCGAAGTGTATGCAGAAGGACCGACTGACGAGATGAGGCCGATGGGCAGCTGTATGTCCTTGATTTCTCTTTTCTTCGCTCGTCTGTCCCGCTCCCTCTCGCCGCCGTGCTGCTGATCGTCAACCTCTCCTGAGGTTGCAGCCACGAGGTGTCTCTCCAGGCGTGAAAGTGTTTTTTCGTACGAGCGTCTGCACACAGAAGGAATTAACGTGGACGCATCAAGAGAGCGGCTGAGAGGGAACGATGGACTAGACAGGGGACGCAAAAAAGCGGGCCTTGTCGACAGCGTGTAAATTTTCGTTTGGGAGAGATCAAGAAGAACAGACACGGGAGCAGGGAAATAATGAAGAAAAAAAGAAAGAAAGAAAGAAAGAAAGAAAGAAAGAAAGAAACAGACAGACCGCAGTTGCCTGAGAAACGGCAACTTGGTTGCATCTTTGAGCCGAAGAAGCAGAAATTATACTACTGGGACAAATGCGAAACTAAATTTTCACTTTCACGTCGGCTCACTACCAGTCTTTCCGTGTGTCTGAAAGTGTGAATGTACATTTCTAAACCAGTCTAGGCGTCTTTTTGTTCGTCTCTCTCTTTCTGTCTCCCTCTGTCTGCGTGCACCTCCGTTGACTCACAGGTTCTCTCCGAGACTGGTAGCAGTCCTCTCCTTTGCGGCCTTGCGGGCGGCTTCAACGGCCGCAGGAGAGGCTCCCTTGATGTTCGGCTCGTAGTGGTCGAGGTCCTCGATCTGCTGGGTCAATATGCCGATTTGGTACACCACTGCAAAGAGAAAGGGGCAGTCGTACATGATTACAAAAACATCAGCTCTGTCTGTTCTTTTCCTCTTTTTTCGTCTATGTTCGTGCAGGTGTATGCAGGCAAATTGGGGTGCATGAGGATTTTTTTCACTCGTGTTACGCTTCGGTGTTCTGTCCTTGCTTCTTTCACTTCCCCCAGTCACTACGACCTCCCTTTCTCACTCCCCTCACATATGGACTGTCTATTCCAGCTCTCTTCCACATGATCTTTCCCAGCCCACTTCCCAGGCAAACCTCCCGTCTCCCCATTCTCACCATGCATCACTCACTCACTCACTTACTCACAGTCAAGGAGGGGGTCTCCCAGGTACTTCTTGTGGTCGGAGCTTTCTGCACTCAACTCTGGCATCCCACCTTCCTGTGCAGCTGAGCTGCTCGCTGCTGCGGCTGAGCTGGCAGATGGGTCGGCCATCAGGCTCCCTGCTCACGAAGATCGGCTTCGACACTGGAAGGGGAAGACAGATTGCGCACGGGTTCGACTCCGTCGTGTGGTACCCCTTAGTACAAAGACGTCAGAGGCGGCAAGGCGATTTCCAAGACGTGCAATGATTTGCCCAGCATCCTCGTAAACTGAAAAAAGAAAGAATCCCCTCACTTTCAGAAGTCTGATTTCAGACATTTTCAGTCTGACATTCAATTTGACTGTAATTTTGACAGCAACAGAAATTGCATGCACGCATCCCCTGGGCATTGATTTGTACCGACTTTTCAATAGGCCCTTGGCCCCGGCAAGCCCGCCACGTCCGT
>JAHBMJ010003532.1:0-10070 GCA_018398765.1 Chromera velia | reverse complement strand
GGTCCGACCTGCTCTGCAGGTTTGCGTCCAAAATGTGTCTAGGAAACACTCCTAGACACATTTTGGATGCAAACCTACAGAGCAGGTCGGACCCCCCCCCTCCACCAGGAGTACAAAATTGGGTCGTTTCGTACTCCTGCGAGAGGGTCCACCCCCCCCTCCCAGTGAAGGAATTAAAAAAATCTTGTTTGCAGAGATGAGCTTTCTTAGTGCATGCAGAAGGCTTTGTATGATGTCTGTAAGTGTTCCTATGTGGTTGCAACCTGGTCATTGTGGTTGCTGAGCGACTGACCGGTCTGCCCTCGGCAAGGCAAAAAACTGCCGTCTTCCTTTGCCTGTGTTGCTCACCCCTGCCCCCCTCCTCTGCTCTTTGCAGGTCGTGGGTCTCCTCCAGGAGATGCTTGTTTTGTGTCCTAGTCCTCCTCCAGAGGTAGGTCTTTGCATTTTTGTTAAGGCCGCAGTTTTCAGACTGCGAAAGGGAGTAGCGCCCCTACGTGCCGAGCCTATGTTTTTTTCTACCTGCCTGACTGCCTCCGAAATTTCACCATTCTTGCCTGCTTGACTGCCCTCTAGCTTTCAACCTTTCTGTCTGGCTAAATGTCTTCCCAATTTCGGCCTTTCCGCCCGCCCTATTGCCTTCCTAATTTCGGCCTTCGCCGCGTTCCCAATTTCGGTCTTCCTGCCTGCCCGATTGCCTTCCCAATTTCGGCCTTCTTGCCTGCCTGACTGCCTTCCAGAGTTTTATATTCCTGCCATGCTGACTGCTTTCCCATTTCGGCCTTCTTGCCTGCCTGACTGCCTTTCAAATTTCGGTCTTTCTATCTGCCTCAATGCTTTCTAAATTTCGGCCTTTCTGTCTGCCTGACTGACTTCACAATTTTGGCCTTCCTGCCAATCCGGTTGCCTTCCCAATTTCGGCTTTCCTGCCTGCCTGATTGCTTTCCCTATTTTGGCCTTCCTTCCTGCCCAAGTTTCCTCCTAACGCTTCCTAATTTCGGTCATTCTGCTTGCCCGATGGCCTTCCCAATTTTGTTTTTCCTGCTGGCCCGACTGTCTTCCCAAGTTCGGCCTTTTTATATGTCTGACTGCCTCCCAGAGTTCGTTCTTTCTGCCTATATGCCTGCCTTCCAATTTTGGTCTTCTTAGCGGCCTGACTGCCTTCCAATTTCAGCCTTCCTGCCCGCCTGATTGCCTTCCCGATTTCGGCCTTCCTGCCCGTCCGATTGCTTTCCCAATTTCGGTCTTCCTACTTTCATGTATCATTCTGATACAAATTAAAGATACAAGTTGTGTTTGCATGCATGTTTTTATGTGTATTCTGGCGATTCGACTGACTTTCTGTTTGTGTGCACGTATTTCTGCAGGTGGCGTTCACGGGTGTGTTTGATATATACTGAGATGCCCCCTCCCTCCCCCTCCCTACCCCTGATACGCCCGCCGTTGAGCAGTGCCTCATATGAATTGAAAACAAAACAGTTATGATCATGAGAAGAAATGCTTCAATCAGATCGATTCAGAGCCATTCAGATGCATTTCTTATAATGTTTTCGTCTTAGCGTTAATTTACGATGATAGGTACCAGACAATTTATGGTTTTAAAAAAATATACACTCTATGTATACATTTTTTTATTTTATTTTTTAAACATCTTACTAAGCTTAAATAGTCTTAAATAAATTATGAAAATCAATTAGTTTAAAGGTTAAACTATCTATTCTAATGTTTTAAAAACTAAATTTTTCAAAGTCACTTTCCAGTACAAAAGTTTCAATTATCAGTACAGTCAGTTGGGCCTTGGCGGCCTCCTCCCCTTTCTTCTCTGTGGTAACAAAAAACTTTAAGAACTTCACTGCGTCGTCTTCGCACCAGAATGAGGCGCTTTTCGTTTAGGCGCTATGACACTCAGAAACGGAACAGTTTCTGTCTCCTTCCATGAAAGCTAGAAAGGATCAAAAACTAGACATAGAATTCAATTTACTAAAGCGTTGATGATAGACTATCTGAGTCATGAAGAAACTCCTGCAAAAAATACAAGACGAGATACTGTATACTTTTGCCTAACTGTCTTACATTCTGGAGAGGGAGGGGACTAGGGAGGGGAAGGCAATCACGAGAGAGAATGGAAAGTTATTTGCATACGATAGATGCACGGCTGTGAAGAGGATCTAGGGCATCTGGGAATGCACGCGCAGGCACGACTCTGCCCAAGACGGCAATAAATATCGGACACGGCGAAGCAAAAAAAGAGAAACGGTACATCAAGATATACCAGAAGTTGAGGAACAAGCAGCAACAAAATGTGTTCGTGTGCTTCCTGATCCTAGGAGCCTTGGGAGGGTCAGAAGAGCAAAGGTGGGCAGACGCATGCTCAAGACTGTAAACTGACTATCACTACTATTCGGAAGAAGAACGTTCCAAGTTATTAGAGAAAAGATCGAAGAAGGAACGCATATTTCCCCAGTATCCTCTGAGGGTTAGAGCAATCGTACTCCACGCCCCTATCCTTCCATGTATGTATGCATACACGCATGCAACTTTGACTGTTTGACATGTAATTATTAGCAATTATATATGCAAAACGTTATCAGTAGCGGTTCAGAAAGCAGTAGTGTCTACAATCTTGGTATCAGATTATCTATTCAGGCAAGCCACAGTGCACGCGGTACGCAGGTCACGGAAATACTGCTTGGGAGGGAGTTTTTGGCCTATGTGGGCCTTGCAGAGCAGAAAAAGTAAAGGAAGGGGGGGAGCCAGCAGGGGCGTTGGCAAGAGAATTGAAAGAAAGAGAAAGACTATTTTCATGTTTAAGAGATAGAAAAGATACAAACGGAGAGAAAAGCCTGACAACATCAGTCTGAGATTGAAGAAACATGATAAAGAAGCCAAAAGCTGCTAAGCGTGTAAAAAAATTTATGGATGTAAAGAAAAGGTTTAATAAAGAAATGTTGAGGAGAAATAATTTTTTTTAACTGGCTAAGGAACTCATTGAAGAAGAAGTCGGGGAAGGGAAAAGGAAGACCACAACCGTTACGCTCATTAATAGATAGACAGAGTGAACCATGCGAACA
Source organism: Chromera velia (assembly GCA_018398765.1). Lineage (NCBI taxonomy): Eukaryota > Chromeraceae > Chromera > Chromera velia. Next base: position 7,002 of record JAHBMJ010003532.1, on the reverse strand, counting down.
TACGGAGAATGAAAGGTATTAATTTTTGTCCATCGTGGAGTAGTATAAGCTAGGCGCAGCGGCCTAGTCCGAGGGGCTTGCGCTTGCAACAGATTGGCCGTAATAGACGGACAGGACCTATGCCTAGGCAAGATGCATACTGGCCCGACAAAGGACCAGAGAGACACTATATAAAGAAAATTTATATATAATTAAGAACATGCATGCATGCAGATCGATCGAATTGCATGCATGCATGATCGAGGATCTTAATTTAATTGGATATTCTGCATGTATATCAATGATCTTCTGGCACAGCAGGGGTCTCCCGGCCTCCGTGTGACAATAGGTGGCACCACATGTAATACGCACGTACCGGAACGCCTTCTGAGCACCACCGCACGGACCTACCGAGGGCGCAATCGGATTTTTCTGTCTCAGCAGTTTCTCTATCGATCGATCAAGCGAGTCGTATAGTACTTAATTCCGTGCCTACAGCAGTGATCGAAGCAAGATGTTTGGATTTGGGGAGGAAGGATCGCCACATGAGGACCCGTTCGGTTTCCTGAAAAAGACACAGATCTGCCGCCATTTCGCACGAGGGAACTGTAAGTCGATCGTCAGCGCGTATCTTGTGGATGCGTCCGTGTGCTTGTGACATTTTTTCTCTTTGCGTCCTGTGTTTCAACTTCGTGTTGTTGTGATTACTTTTCTTCACCGCTTTCCTGCCTTCAGCTCTCAGGTCCCTGTGTTGACTCAGATATATTCTCTGTCGCCTCCGTTACTCCCTACTTGCTTCTGCAGGCACACTCGGATCTCGGTGTCGGTTCGCTCACGGCGGTGCAGAGCTCAAAGAGAACCCTGACCTGAGGAATACCAGGCTGTGCTTCTCTCTCGGAAAGGTTGGCCCGTCTACACACCCGTCTGGCACGCTTCCTGCTCTCTGTAGCCGAAGGATGACTCTCTGTGGGTATCGGACCCTGTCTTAAGTGAAGGAATGGGGTCTGGATCAAAAGAAAAGACTGTAGCCAGGAAAGAGAAGCCTTCTTTGTGTCAGACTGACTGTCGGTCAGAGGAAGTTTCAAACTTTTTGTCCCCTGACTCACTTTCTTCGGTGGTCAAATCAAACTCTTTACTGGTTTGTTGTCAATTTTGCCTTCGATCCTTGCAGCGCGAGGGGTGCAGGAGAGGTTCCGCATGCCCATACGCACACTCTCTCCAGGGTCAGCTCTCCCCAGCCGCTTCATACCCTCATCCCATCGTCGTTCCTGTCTTTCATGCTTCTACGCAGTCTTTCGGCTGCCGAGTTTTGTATTCGTATTGTGCGTGTGTGCCGTTGTTTGTTTCTGCATCTTTTACCGCGGGTTCCTTTTTGTGCGTGTCTATCAGCCCGTCAACTTCCACATAGCCTCGACTCATCTTCTCTCTCTCTCTCTCTCTCTCTCTCTCTGTGTGTGTGTGTGTGTGAGAGAGAGAGAGAGGGGGGGGGGGGGGGGGGGAAAGAGGGAAGAGGGAAGTGAGCTCTCTGTCTGTAAGGAGTCCTTGCCTCGCTTTGCCTTCATGCATGCATGCAGATCTGCGAAACGCATACGTCAACCTCGCGACGAGGTATCCAGAGTTCAAAACGCTGGACCAATTCCCTACCGACCTCAGGACAGCGTTCCGAATCGAGGAGCAGAGACGTTCGAACAACAATGAATTCACCCCGCTCCCGTATGCAAATCGTGATGGAAAGACCTCAAACAACGCCCTCCACCATCTGCAATCACACAGCATGCGATATGAGGGCGAGAGCGGGCGAAGCACCCCCGTGTCTTGTGCTTCTTCAGCCACAACCTGTCATTTTCTGGCAGGGGGGTCCCCCGAGACCCTAGACGCTGCTTACTTTCTCACATTCAAAAAGGTCGAGCGGGAGCTGCAATCAGGGCTGGAGGCTGAAATGCAAAAGTCACGATATGGAGGAGGAGGAGGAAGGGGAAGGGGAGGGGGAGAAGACAATGATTTCGGAGATGGTGAGGCCGACTTCGATTCTCTTCTCCATGAGATTCACGACCGCGAACTTTCTATTCCTCCACCCACATGGAAGGGGAGGGGGGATAGGGAGGGATGGGGGGAGCAGAGACGGCATACAGGGCCCAGGCAGCAGGTGCCCGTGGGTGTAGAGAGGACTACCGGAATCGGAAACCGCCCGCAGGGGCCGCAGGGAGTTGAGAGGGGGGTGTGGGGGTATCCGTCGGAACACCCACTGGCACGGAGGCCACCTTCGGGTGGTCCGGGGTGGCGGCGCCCTCCAGTCCGAGGGGGGCCCCCTGCACCCCCTCCTGGCCCTGCGCACAATGTGATGCCTCCACCGGGGGGTTGGAGGAGAAATGAGGAGACCGAAACTTTAAGACAGAGCAGAGAGAGGGGGAGGGCATTTTGAAAGGGCGCGTGTTGAAGAGATGGAAATGGAGTGAGGCGTCCTTCCTCCCTGAGAAAATGACTTCATAGTACAGAACACAGAAGGGAGCGAAGGGAGGATCCGAAAGGATTAGGCCAGGCAGGCCGTGCGATGGGCAGGCTGGCTCGTGATGATAGCAGGAGGGGCAGGTAGAGCAGGGGAAATCCTCTCTCTTACTGTGTCTGAACACAACCCTTCAAGTGCCCTCTCTCCCTTTCGCAGTCGGAAAAATTATTTGAATGAGTATATGCATGTATGCCAACGAATCAGAGCGATTGCTTGGAGTTCACATGAATCGAGCACGATGTCGTGAAATGTGTAGAGGATGCGAGAGAGAGGGTCTTGTATATCGATTTCTCGCTTTTTCTTCATCCAGTTTCTTCCTGCTCCTCCTTCCTCTTTTCGTACGGTAGTTCCTGCGGAGGGAGTGTGTGAGGCAGGGAAGAAGCACAGAGAAAGAGAGAGAGAGAGAGAGAGAGAGAATTCACGCTCCTTCGATCGCTTTGGTTCTTCTGTGTGTGTTGTCAACAAGAAGCGTGTTTGTTGTACCTTGTTGTTGCGTTAATTCTTCTTCGAAAGGCATCTTTAATTTGTGCCGAGATGCGGAAAGCAAGCGATTGTCCGTCCGGTGTGGGCCTTCTTGTTTTTGGGAAGGAGGAAGGGGAGGGAGGGAGGGAGGGCGGGAAGGACGGAATGCCATCATGCAGGCTGCTTGCAAGATGCAGGTGTCCTTACAGACAGACAGACAGACACACACACACACACAGACACACACAGACACAGACACACACACACACACACACACACACAGAGACAGAGACAGACAGACAGACAGACAGACAGACAGGAAAGCATGTCGTCGTGTCGCCTTTTTGGCACGAATGCTTAATTGTCTGTCTGGTTTCTTTCTCTGTGTCTTGTCTTCATACTCTTTCCACACTTTCCGTGGTGTCTCCCTGTTTGCTGTACGTCAATGTTTCCATCTCTCTGTCTGCCAGCCGTTCTGCCTCTCTCTCTCTCTCTCTCTCTCTCTCCGTCCCCATTTTTCTGTCGTTCTGCCTGCCTGCCTGTATCAGTCTACTTGTCCATGTGTCTGTCTGATCTGTCTTTTCACCGTCGCGTCGAACGTGATCCTTCCCCGCAAGCAACTCTGGTGCCGTTGTTCTTTTTTTGGCTGCTTTCTTCTCCGAAAAATAAACGAAGAACTCTCCCCAGGGAGCCGCCCGCTCATTTCTCTGCTTGCCTTTCTGCTTTTCGAATCAACGAACGAAGAAGAGGTCATGCATGTGAGTACAGAAGTGAGAGAGAAACGTCAGGAGTGGTCGGAACAAAGAGGAATGACAAGTCAGTGAGCGAATGAATGAATAAATGAATGAATGAATGAATGAACTTGAATGAATGAATAAATGAATGAATGAATCAATGAATGAATGAATAAATAGATGGATGGATGGATTAACTAGATTCTAGACTAGATTCTAGACTAGATTTTTGATTTAATAATAGGGGACCTAATAATAGGGGTTCTAACTAGGGTTCTAATTGTCTCAATTGGTCCCATGCACTTGCTAGCCTATGCACTTATGATTGAGTATATACAGCTGTTAGGCTAAATTGAATAAAAGTCTAGATCAAAGTGAAATATTGAAACATGCAAAGTTAATTTTTAAAAAATTATTAAATTATTCTATACGAATTGTCCAATTAGCTATAAAAAATCTTATGTAGAGGAAATCGGTCATAATTAGTCATAATAAAACTCTCATAATAGAATGAGAGAAAAAACCGAAGAAAATAATTTTTATAGCAGCCTAGATAGCAGTCATATAGCTTGTAGACAATCACATGCAATTATTAAACAGAATGTATTTCTTTAAGATCACATGTGCACTTAAATTTCAGTCACTTCTATACTTAGATGACGTTTCATTAAAATTGATAAAGGCTAGGATGAAGGTTTCTTAGTTTTGCCATATATATATAGTGCAGAAACTCATCAGACGGACCACTACAAGAGGCATGCAGAGTACCGAGGACCACATCAGACCAAACAAGGAGCGGCGAGACTTGAACACCCGGCTCTATTAATCAAAATTCCACCGCGGCTCTTCGCTGCCTTGCATTTTGGAGGAACTATGTCCACAGCAGCCGGTCATGCAGTCCTATGTGAGATACCAGAGGCAGTCACAAAGGTTGTGAAAGACCCGCAGCAGACGACGAGACGAATGGATCGAAAGCTTCTGTGGCTAGGCCTCTGGTCAAGGGCACATGCACGACGCCGCCTCCGCCGTCGTTCCCCCGCAGCCGGTGGTGGGCCCTCCCGTCGGTGTCACTCGGCACAGACCGTCGCACTTGGGGGGTGGCGGAGACGGCTGTACAATGGGGGTGCCAGGCATAAAGTTTGGGTCAGCATCTGTCAGAATGAGTGGGCACTTGTTTTGGCAGTGGCCCAGCCCGCTGCCTAATGTGCCGCAGGAGCATCGAAGGGCTTCCTCCGCTGTATTGCGAGGGTCCCCTACAATCGCACCGCTGATGTTATCAATCACCGCATAACAGTTACCATTTGCCTGCCTGTGAGAAGTTGTGACCATTGGAGTCCACAGAGGAGGCAACAGTCTGGTCTTGACACCACAGCAGCCTGCTAGAGCGCCGGGTCTTGCCCTCGGAAGCAAAGAGCGGACGTCGACACCCTCTACATTGCATGTTGCTTGGTCGACTTTGAGAAAACCGCATACTTGATCACAATTATTCGGGGACATCCTGTTGATGTTCCACTGGATTCCCAAATACCATGGGGCTTCTCCAACCAGAGCTGAGCACGCTACCTCTGAAGACTGGGTCTGAAATGTTACCGTGTGGCGGTAAGGTATATCAGTGTCGTTGTTTGCTCCAAACCCCCTGAGGGAAAAGTGCTTGACCTCATCGAATACTGTAGCACCCCCTTGCACCACCGGAGTAAGATTTGTTACATCCACCAGAGGTCCTTGTGTCATGCACTCTGTATCTTGGTCAGCATCAGTGCAGGGGTCGGCTTTCTTGACGCCAAAAGATGGAAGGTTCAATTTCAAAGTGTCCAAACTCGACGGAGGCTTCGTTAAGTCTTCCAGTGATGTGCGCAGGTTTTCAAGATCAAGCTTTCCAATATCCAGGGTCAAGCCTGTATGGACCAGGAAGGGAAGAACGCAGAACTTGTGCATTATATCGGGGGTGGATGAACTGACGAGGCCGACACCTGGACAACTTGCATGCAGTGTTGCAACAGTGGTGCTTGTGCAAAGAGCTTGAAACCCGTTCCCCGAGTTCAACCCAAGGAACTTTTTCAATCGGTTCTATGCGCTTTGCTCCATTCGAACCAGAACGGCTACATATATATACCAACAGACACGGAGTCCCTAGCTTGCCTTCATTGCATATTAATTAATACGTATATATATATATATATATATATATACTTGCATGCATGCGAATGTCTATACGCATATATATGTATATATATATAGTTTATAGTTTATATAGTTTGGTCGGCGCCTGCGTGTGCGCCGGGTACGCCAAACATGGCCAGCCCCCCACTCATATATGCTTCTGCTGAACAAAATCTTAATCGCTATATAGCTTCATCGCGCGCGCGAATGCGAGCGAATTCACAAAATTGTATGCATGCAATTTAGGTTTCTTTTCAATTTGATGGCCGGTCGAAGCATATATATATATATATATATATGCATGCATGCACTTGTATTCATTTACACTCTCTATATGTATATATATACACTGAATTTGTGACTGAACAGAGGGACTTTACGTCATAGTACGCTCACATGTCTGTAGAATTCCATTCGAAATGGCTGGATCCTCACAAGGGGGTTGGAAGGGCTGCATAGACTTTGTCTTCGGCACATGCACTGAATTGACAGGCAGGCGGTCCCGCGTTTGTTTTTCCCTGCATGTTGCTCGCACTTAGCAATGCACTACATCGTTAACGGATCTCTGTCGTCTATTTAAAGTTGTTGATTGGCCAGGGCTTGCCAAAGAGGAAAAGGAGACTTCCACAGGAGGAAAAGTTTCTGTTTCCTTCACTGCTCGCAACAGAGACGCGAAGCGTTTCGAGACAAATGAGACAAGTCAGCTAGTTGTTGTATATCTCCCCAGCCTCTTCAACCGCTGCATTCCAGCTGTCCTGCCTCTTTGCGAGTGTGCTGCCTGCTCCATTGTATCTGCAGGGAGGGTTTCCTGAAGGCCCTGCTCCTTCTTATTCCGCAGATGCGAAACCGTCCCGTCCATTGTACCACAGAGAGAGCATCACGAAGACAAGCCCCTCTTCCCCCCCGATGCCTGCCGAGAGGGAACGCGAAAGGCAGGGCAGCAGCTCACCCAAGAAGAAGAGAGTTCTTCCTGGAATGTACGGAATGCCAAATGAAGGTCGGAGGAAAAGACAATGAGGAGATAAGACAGGAAGATAAGTGTGCATGCTCAATTGCCCACACAAGTACCCCCATACAGGCAGGCGTGTGGTGTGTGTGTGTGTGTGTGTGTGTGTGTGTGTGTGTGTGTGTGTGTGTGTGTGTGTGAGAGAGAGAGAGTGT
>JAHBMJ010003531.1:84366-89824 GCA_018398765.1 Chromera velia | reverse complement strand
GGGACACTACGTGTGTTCTCTAATCATGCCTACGGTCTATCCATCGGCTTGCAAGGATCGACGTAATACTGCGATTAATTGGCATGCTGATTTCGAGCTATTAATGTTTAGCTCGGCGTGTATGCGAAGCTTCAGTCTCCGATGGTTTTTCGCATGCATGCGTTTTTTGTATGTCGTGTAATTAGCATGTATTCGATAAATTCCAATTGAATCAGACAGCAGCCTGTTGGATTGTACTAGATTATGGTAGATTGACCGTGTGCTCCTACCAACACATTTGTGTACAGACAACATAAGATCTCAGCTGTTGGAAGAGACTTTCAATTTCCTAGAATCTCTATTATAGATTCTTTTTCCGGGTCGGCTCCTTGCCTTGAACCTTGGAATTCTGTAGACCGTCACGTGTATGCAGTGAAGTCCAGTCTCTCTGTTGTCCCTGTAGACTGATTCTTAGGCACTTGAGGGACTCAGAGATATACAAGTCAGTGAAAGAACGGCTTGGTCAGGTGGAAGTGGAAGAGGCGCCCCCGGATATGGGGAGAATGGTTGAACCAAGGAAGAGGATCCCAGATAGAATGGTTGTGAAACCATATCTGCCGGGTCATGAGCTGAAGGCGGACGAGGTCATCGTCCATACGTTTGATACAGAGAAGACGGGAATGACAGAATGGGTCCTGGTGAAGATGAGGGTGGCAGACGCTACAAATTTGAAAGCCATGAATAAGGATGCTTCAAGTCCTCTATGAAGGTGGAAGTAATGAATAAATAGGCATACGAGAGACTGATTGTGCCGTCGAGGAAAATGAAGAAGGGGGGAGAGATAAAGGAAAAGGCACATATCGGAATGATGGAGGTAAAGGAAGCATGTGATGAGATGATGGAGGGGGTGTTGATACCAATGCTTCAGATGCCGCTCGACGGGGTGTTCTCGAAATCCAGAAGGGAGTATATGATGATACAAAAGGGAATGGAATACAGAGAATACAACCGGAGGCTGACGAACAAAGTGAGAAGTGAGGGGGCTGCATACATTGACGCATACCTGACCACTGAACATATAGTTGCTAGAGCGGGGGCACAGGTAGATATGGTGAGTGAGATGTTGTGCTCAGTGGCGGAGATAGTGAAAGAGCATGGAGTCATGGAAATTCATGGGCGGGTTGTTCGTCTTCAAGAAGAGATGAAGAAAACCCGGAGAGGAGGGGGGAGTGGGCCAATGGGTGGGAAACACTCTATGTACCCGACCTGTGACATCCAATCAGGGGGGATCACAGTTGAGGATGTAGATGTAGATGGCCCTGGGGTGACAGAGAAGGGGATTCCGAACACAGGGGTAGATGTACGCCAGACTGGGGGGGGTGGAATGGTGAACAGAGGGATGAATGATAGGAAGAAGGGGGATGGAAGAATTAGTCTGATAGTGCCTAACGGAAGGCTGAGAATGAACGGTAATACAGGGGCGAACGGGGTGGGGGGGGGAGGGATGCAGGATAGCTTTGGTAGGCAGACAGGGACAGGGTCACTTAAGCGAGTGAGGCAGGTAACGCATTCCTCGGAGGGGAAGCAGGGGAACACAGACTCGGGGTTCGTGACCCCAAGATCCATGAGGGAGAGAGAGGGGGAGGGTCAGCAGATGCGAAAGAGAGCTGTGATGCCCTTCAGACCGTCGTCTGCCGGGAGGGACAGGCCCACAATGAATGAAACGCAAATCTTCCCCCCGAATATGCCAATGGTAGGTGGAAGGATCACATACGAGACACTGGTCGACTTTCCGGTGTATCGACAACCGAAGAATGGAGGTTTAGGGGGGAAACTCTGGCAAAAATGTATGGATGATGCCAGACTGATGGTATCTGTCATGTGCAGTGAAACACGGCGGGGCCAGGTGAGGAGGGAGATGATCTCAGCGCTGAGGGACAGTGCAGTGGACGGGGATCTGGAGGGCTGTGACCTTCTGGAACTCGTTTATGCTTTCATCATACAGAAGAAGAGTGTTGAGGCTCTCTGTCTGCAGCAGGAGAAAGAGGGAGAGGGAGAAAAGGAAATGGGAGGTCGCCAGGTGGGACCTGAGTGACTAGGGACTCAAGAGCATATCGGGAGGAGCAGTGGTCAGTTGAATGTTCAAATTAATTTTGATTTTTCTTTTTTGTTGTCTTTGTCTGATGAATTGCATAAGTAAGTGAGGGAACTGGTTGGAGTGATTGGGAAGGATATAAGGAATGGAAGGGGTTTTGGCAGGGAAAGTGTGAGAGAGAAAGTGGAGTCTGATCTTGATCGTCTTTCCCTCAGATTAGCTGGGGTGTGGATGTTTGTTGCATCCCTCTATGTGCATGCAGTTCAAGCCTGTCCTGTTTGCGCATTGGAGATTCACAGATGTGATTGCCCATTAACGATGCTTCTTGTCATTCAGACAACACAGCCACCTTCATACACTCTCTATGTTATGCCTGCGTCCCCTGAGGATGTGATGAATCCTTCTTGCAAGCTTCGGACTGTCTTTAAGAGAGGGTTTGGTCAGAAATGTTTGAGGAGACTTGTATATTCCCATTCGCTGGCTGCTTCTACATGGTTGGGTCTGTCTGATACGAAATATTCTTTCTTTCTGAGAGAGGTTAAGGATGCTTGTACTGGAGTGGGAGAGGATGCATCATGGTGGGACAAGGGAGTAATATATTTGATTTGGTCACGATGGAAGAGAGGCTTTTATATTGGAAGTACCGTTGGTAGGGCGCTCGATCGGTTTTTTTAGCACCTCACAAGTGCATTAAAACCGCGTCGCATTGGGAAAAAATGTAATAAGACGGGTTATGGGTATGTATATCGCTTCTATTCTGTTTTGTCTGCTGATGCTTCCAGACACGGCCTCTTTGTTATCCTTCCTATTGTAAAGATTGAGGGTGGTCAGATAAATTTGCGCATGATGGAATACTTATGTATTCGTGCATACAAACCTACATGGAATATAGTTGGTGTGTTGAAGAGATTCAAGAATGATCTGGTACGTAATTTGAGGGACCCTAATAAAAGGGATGTTCGCTCAATTGCGTGCAGGTGTAGTGACAGGGTCTCAAGTCTGAGGAGGAGACTTGAATCTTCTGTTCACATGTCGAAGTTGGCGGGAAGAGTTGATAAAGGAGGCATTTTCCAATCTCACTCCCTTTTCCTCTACAGAGTCGCTGGCGAAGAGGGTGTGGGGGCGAAGAGAGGGGAAGGGGACGTGATTTCTCTTTTTCGTGCACGACTGCTGACTGCATTGTTCAAGAAGGTCCTTCCCGATTCGTCTCTTCGTCCATTTGATGCGACAAAAAATGATTTGAGTGCATGTATACGCATGGTGCCCAGGGGTGGGATTCTTGGGGGAGGGAGGGCAACTTTTGACTCGAATGTGAGACAAATGTGCGAGTTGAATGGCTGGTCAGCAGCGACTTTGCTCAGAGGAGAGCTGATTACGATTCGGATGCCCCTCGCTGACTTGTCTTTTTTCCGATCTTTTTATTTTGCCATGTTTGAGGAGATAAAGAAAACTGTGTCTCCATTGTCAAACGTAAGGCTTCGCTTTCTCCCTACAAAGCTGACTAATCTCTAACAGACTTTGGACAATACATATGGGATTTGTGGGGAAGGAGGAGGGGGTGAAGGTTCTTCTTATGGATCGTCGTGTCGTTATAGAGAGATTGCGGAATTACTTGATCTTCCTTTGTTTGATGGTCATGTGTGTTGTCTACTGTCTGCGTCTTCCTCTCTTAGATCTTTCTTCTCTCTTCCTCCTCACTTTTCTTCCAAGGCCAAATTATGGCCTAACACTGGTGCATGGAATGTTGTTTCGAAGGGTATTGAGTCTTTCCTCCGTTCTGTTCTCACTTCTGATGGTGGCACTCGAGAGGGGGTTGGTCTAGAGAGGACAATGGGAAGGGGGACGGGGAGGGAGAATACAAGAGGCAGGTCGATGAAAGGGATCTTGTCTCCTGCAATGATTGCCAACCTTCGGAAGCGGTGGGTTTCAACGCTTTCATGTACTCAGACAAATGAGAAAGGGGCCGGCCGTCCCAAGGAAGTCTATGGCAATCAGAAAGTTATCGACTGCTCTAGCGGTTGTGCCAGTTGACAAGGCCAGAGGAGATCTGGCTTTTTTGTGTAAAGGGAAATACATTGAAGCAGTGGCGAGAGCTTTTCTTTTTAATTCTTCTTATGGAAGAATTGGGGAGGGTGAGTTTTCTGCTTCTCTGGACCTTCTGGAGAATGGTTTTCCGAATGAAAAGGATGCATGGGTGTCTTTTTTGAATCAGTTCAAGAAATTTGACAGGAAGAAATACCACTTTGGGATTGGGATCCTTTAGGTGAAACATAAGTCTTGGGGAGTTGAGGGGGAGCTCCCTGAGCCTTGGTCCTGTTTGAAGTACAGGCCATTGGTATCTTACAAAAGACATGCCAGACGTGAGATTTTCTCTTTCCTTTGCAAGGCTTTAAATGGTTGTCTTTCTTACTTTTTGCCATATTGTGACTTTGACTCTGTCTTTACTTTTAAGGATAAGGTTGGGATCGTTAATTCAGGGTTTGGGAGACTTGTAGATCGTGGCTCTTGTATTTTTTCTAATTTGTATTGGCTTTGGGGTGGACTTGGTCTGCTGGTGGACGACATCAAAGCATTTTTTCCCTCTCTACCCAGAGCTGATTTCCTTTCTTGTTTGAATGACTTTGTTTATTTCATTTATTCTTCCTCTAGATATCGCTTTGTTATGTTACCCACCCATAAGTCTTTTTGTATTAAGGAGGCGGGTCCAGGAGAGGGTGAGAAGTGGTATTCTCGGAGACGTTACTTAAAACCTGTTGCTTTTTTATCCTCCCACTGCAATTATGCGAATGCACTTTCTTGCCCTCTTGATATGCTGGCTCGTATAATTAATCTTGATTTTATTTCGAATGTAATTCGGGTTCGAGGGAAGATGGTCAGACAGCATGAAGGTTTTCTTCAAGGGAGTCCGTGCTCTCCTGGTGGGGCCCGATTTTTTGCCGCGTGGAAAGAGTACTCTGTTGCATTGATGAGATCGAAGCCTTCATGGGGGGGGGAGAAATGGATGACAGGGAGATACATGGACGATAGAACGATTGTTTTTAGGTCTGACTGTGGTATGAGTGACATGCCGGAGGACCCCATGATGGAAAAGTTACTTGAGGAAGACTTCTACAGTCCTATATGTGTTTTAAAGTATCAGAAGGGATCTATGGTGCTTGGTCTGCGTCTTTTCTCTTTACCGGAATCTCCTTCGATTTTGCTTTTTGCTGCTGTTAATCCTAACCGTGATATTCTTTTTAATTTCTTTCGTGATTTGGTTGCTTTTTCTCTGTTGCCCATTTCTGGAGGATGGTCGTCTTTTCCTAATCTACCTTCACTTCGTAGAGTACATCTGATGCATGCTTTCAGAATCTCTTGTGTTCCTTCTATTTCAGCCAAGAAGGG
>JAHBMJ010003531.1:69366-79366 GCA_018398765.1 Chromera velia | reverse complement strand
ATCCATTTATTCATTCATTCATCCATTCATTCATTCATTCATTCATTCATTTCTTCATGCATTTATTTATTCATTCATTCATTCATTCATTCATTCATTCATTTATGCATTCATTCATTCATTCATTCATTCATATATAGATCCATGCATTCATTCACTCACTAATTGTGAAGCTGGGTTCGCCAAAGAATGGGGCTTGTAGGCGGGCCGGATTAGTGGTTGTACACAGGGGCAAAGGATGCTTTAAGGATCTAGAAGGATGGTAAGGGAGGCCTCCGGTAGAGGTTGAAATGTGTGGAGGTTGGATGTGGTCCTTTGGTCGGGAGTATAGAGGGGGCTGCGTGGCGTTGTGGGTCTTGCGAGCCAGCCTTATGTGCGGCTTAATGTGACCTTCAAAGGGGGAGAAGGACTATTAACGTATTTGTTGGAAAGAGGTTTGCAGGCTTGGAGTGGGGGGGCGTGCTGGGCGATCGTGGTGGGCGCGGTAGTGGGCCAGAGGCTGCATGAGTACTGCAGTGCTGGAAATTTGAGAGAGAGAGTGACATGGAGTGATGCCGCCGTTACGTGTTGCAAACCTTGAGACCGATGTGGAGGCTGATAGGCTGTAAGCGTTGGATAGCAGCGGCTAGACTTACTTACGGGGCTCAGAATTAGAGAGTCTGTCGTACAAGGGTTCTGCTTCTAGACACTGTTATTAACATGCGAAAGCTTGACTCAGGATTGACTGCATGCATGCGCATGACCTAATTGCAATTCTCTTAATTGCATATACGAGGTCGCTCGGAATGCGCGCACTTCATACAATCCTGACATACGATTTGCGTGCCGTGGTGCAGATTGAAGGCCTCGCTACGTTACGTGCCACCTCCCCCTTTAGGTCATGTCTTTGCTGACTGAAATGATTCAAAGAGCACGAACAAGCTGGGGTATGGCGGTTAGGATAGGTTTAGGTCGAGATCTCATGTAATGAACTTCAGTGTTAGGCGTGTTCTTCTTGACTTGAAGGGATGTGTACCACGCTGGTCTGACTTCGCTGCTGCTCCATCAACACTGCTGTGCCGTTCACGACTGTTAGTCTACGAACTGCCCTCATTCTTTTTCTTCTTTCTCTTCTTTTCTTACCTCGTTGCTTCTATCGTTGTTGCCCTTTCTGTTCGGTTTTCTCTCATTCCGGACTTCTTGTTCCTTTCTTTTATTCTTTCAACTTCTTTCTGGTTCTCTGCTCCTTTACCTATATACCTTCACTGTGCATAGTACAGACAGCACAGAGACAGCATACGTCTTTATACATCATGCCCATACCAAGACACTCCCCCTCCTCCAAGCATCGCGTCCGCGCTGACGACGAATGAGACACAGAAAGAAAGGGAGGAAGAAAAACAAATATGGGCTGAGTGTACAAGGTGAATGCAAATCTGGGTATGACTTTTAAACAGACAGGTCGACAGACAGAAAGACAGAAGGAATGGATAAAGGAATAGAAACGAATAATTAGTACAAAGGACATATGTTGTATACCCTTCAAAAGAAGCTCACTGTCGCTGGCATCTCCTCTCCTCAAGTTTTGTGGGTATGACAGGGACCAGAAGTTCCCCCACAGTGTGAAAAAAACCTGCCTATATTCGATGACTGACTTCCTTCCAGTACTCTCTCTTGTTTTCTTTGTAGAACCGTACTGCTTCGCTGTCTTCTTCTTCAGGCAGGAGCCCGTACAATCTTTGGGATGGGAGTGCCGGCATTGCCTCACGCTTCTGTCTTTCGGTCTCAATCTTCTCTACACGGGCCTTCTCTTTTTCCTGTTTCATCCTTTGCTTCTTGGTTGGCCTGGGTTTGAGTTCGAGTTTCTTTGTTCCATCTGCTCTGATCGTCACCGGCCTTTCTACCTTAGTTGCCAACTCCTGCTCTCTCACTTCCTTCTCTTTATCGCCTCCGACACCCTCCTCTGACTAAATGCCGCCACCTCCAGCAGATAAGTCTGTTAGAGAGACAACAGTTACTTGACTGACTGTTGATGAAGGCCGGGCTCTCTCCGAACTTCTCCCCCTTTCAGGCAAGTCCTTAGCCATAGAGATCATCTGGTTGTATGCCTCCAGGAATCCCTTCGCGTCGAAAGATTGTTTGACGGAGCGAGGAATGCTGAGAGCTGGTAAAGGGTTTAACTGCAAAGATTCACTTACATTGACGTCGGGGGCACAGCCTTTCTCAGGTCTGATGCTGAAGCTGCACTCTGCGAGAATGGAAATGGCTCGTCTGGCTGCCCACTTAATGATGTCAAAGGGGCAGTCTAACTCTGAGTCACTCCTACTGCTGTTCTGGAGTTCTTCCTTCGTGACTGCACACGTAGTAAAACCGTCTCTCTCGATAGGGGTCTCTTCAATCTTCAATTCCCCCCTCACATCCGATTCAGACAAAGAGACAATTGTAGGGGTTTCCTGGTTTTCCTTTTCTCCTTCGGAACGCTCATCGCTGTAAAAAGGCTGCTATGATGTCTGGGGATCATTGATGCTGTGCGATGGTTACGCTGGGCCAACAGTCATCTGCCTACGCCAAGCACTGCGCGGGTCTGGGATAATGATGGCTTCTCCTTCACTGCTTTGGTCTTCGATTTTCACTCTCTCCCCTTCTCGGTCTCTCAAACCCCCGGGGCCAGCAGTCGGGATGTCATCCTGCTGACTTGCTGCTATGACATTCAATTCTGGGTTCAGGCCGGTGTTCCCCCCCGGGATGCTCACGGGCCTCAGCTCAGCCTGAGCATGGTAGAGCTTCATTGGCAGAGGTCGATCCATATGTTGGGAATTGGAAAGCGTATGAGAAGACGGTTGCACACACTTGGCCTCTGCTTCAGAAGACAATTCCCCATCTACCTCTGTTATGGGTTCACTGGGCTGACTATCAACTTGGAAACTCTCCAAGCACTCTTTCTCTTATTCTTTCATCTGTCTGGCAAACTGACTCTTCAAATACCGGGGGGCCCTTCTTGACTTCTTCTTTGTCTTCGTCCTCCCTCCACAGTTAGGATGAAGTTTCTTTGGCCCACCAGCCCAGGGTTGCAGTCTGTCTGCAACCTCCTTCAAATCCGAAAAGAGGTTCTCGTACTCATCGAAGACAGATCCGACAGAGACGGTTCAAAATTTCTTTGTCTTCGACACGAGCAACAAAATCGCTCCAAGGACAGATTTGACTTCTTGTGTCATAACGGCTGAAGCAAGAAAAACAGCCAACAAGTCTGGAGTCTAAAAAGCTCATACGGAAGGGCACCGACTGGACTTTTTTCCGATCTGCCGTTCAACCAAAATTTAGTCTGAAGTCGGTGATCAGCGATACAAGAACTACCAGGCTGAATTCCACCTGAGCAGATCTACCACTCTGCTACCACGTTGGATAGCAGCGGCTAGACTTACTTACGGGGCTCAGGATTAGAGAGTCTGTCGTACAAGGGTTCTACTTCTAGAGACTGTTATTAACATACGAAAGCTTGACTCACGATTGACTGCATGCATACGCATGACCTAATTACAATTCTCTTAATTGCATGTACGAGGTTGCTCGGAATGCGTGCACTTCATACAATCCTGACATACGATTTGCGTGCCGTGGCGCGGATTGAAGGCCTCGCCACGTTATGGTAGGCCTTGATGCATTTGCATGGGTAAAGTGGCTTGTTGAAGTGGTGCGTCCTGGACCAGCAGGGTCTGGGAAGGGCTGCATATATCGGCGGTTCGGCGGGTTTTTTGAGCTGGAGGGCTGTGGAGGAGCGTTGAGGGGGGGTGGGATTTGTTCTGATCGCTTAAGATGTCTTGAGCCAATCCTCTCTGGCTCCGGGCCTCTGGGAGCCTCTCTCCTCTCTCTTCCTCCCTCCGCCTCTTGAAATCGCATGTCTTGGTTGGGCCCTGGAGTCTCACTAGTGTTGTCTGTATTGTGACCTCTACCGGTAAAAGTTCAGAGCTGTGGGTACTCAGCGGGGGTTTGCGGTGTCATGGGGCCTCTATGACGTACTGTGAAGGCCCATTTTGACTATGGTGTGACAATAGGTCCCTCTACTATAAACAACACTTGCCAAAACTTTGATGACCGATATCTCCCTTCACTGGTTGTCCTTTTCACTCAAAAAGGTGCCGTTGTGATTTGAATCTCGGCTTCCTAGCTGTGTGGTATTCAATTCGTCTAAAGGAAGCAGCAAACAGAATATTGAATATATTGAATATGAATATTGTCTTGCACCATGAAGTGTTTAATTTTGTACATGCACTCACTTCGCGCGCATGCGCGCACGCGAACGCGTGCATGCAGTTAATTGTTTAAATTAAAAAAATGCATGAATGAAAGGTCGCGTATACAAAAAAGCTGCATGGGACTGATTGTTGTTCCGTCCTCCCTCCTCTTCTGGTGCATCTCCACACCCGACAACTCCAGATGATAGAACATTAATATAGTGACGAGCAAACCTTCCCTTGAGGCCTCTGTGCAGATGGACTGGAAGAGTTCCCTATTTGATTCCTGGAGGGCTTGAATTTGTGAAGGTCTCAACAAAGGCTATATATTGGGAAATGGGTCACATTCAGCTGCTTAAACCTGGGTGTGGCTTCGAAAGTCCCCAGAGTCAGTCGTTCAAGGCTTACTCTTTGGGGAGGAAAGCTTCACTGCTCGTGCCGAACGAACTCCGGGCCCCCTCCATCGATCGGCGCAGCTGGCGAAGCAGTTTCACGAATCTCTCTCTCTCTCTCTCTCTCTCTCTCTCTCGGGCAGGGTTTTGTTTGTTTGCCGATCCACAGCAAGCAAACACTCAACTAGCTTCCGCTCTCAGATGAATGAAATGGATGAAAAGACGCAAAGAAAAGAAATTGTCACTGAAATTTCTTGCCCTGCCCCACAACG
Source organism: Chromera velia (assembly GCA_018398765.1). NCBI lineage: Eukaryota > Chromeraceae > Chromera > Chromera velia. The sequence continues at coordinate 74,491 of JAHBMJ010003531.1, read as the reverse complement.
AACTCAGCGCCATGCTTCGATCGGAGGTATGCGGAAAGAGTACCGAGTCTGATATCTGGAACTCCCCCGTACCCGATCCAAACACCTTCACAACCCGATACCGTACTCGCCCCCCCCCTAGCCAGATCTCTCAGGCAAGCAGGCAGTGAACAGGTCCACCAACATGTCAGCTAGGCAGATAGTGAATGACTTACCACCGCCGACAAAGAAAGTAGTTCAAAGAGCCTAACCCTGAATGCGTGTCTCTCTCTCTGACCCTATATGGCTGTGTCTCTGTCTGTCCGACGAGTCTCCATTTGCTTGTCTGCTGGTTTCTCTCTCTCTTTCTCTCTTTCTCTCTTTCTCTCTTTCTCTCTTTCTCTCTTTCTCTCTTTCTCTCTTTCTCTCTTTCTCTCTCTCCCTCTCCCTCTCCCTCTCTCTCTCTCTCTCTCTCTCTCTTTCTTTCTTTCTTCCTTCCTTCCTTCCTTTCTTCTTTCTTTCTTTCTTTCTTACTTTCTTTTTTCTTTCTTTCTTCTTTTCTTTCTTACTTTCTTTCTTTCTTTCTTTCTTGCTTGTTTTCTTTCTTTCTTTCTTTCTTTCTTTCTTTCTTTTTTTCTTTGGTTCTTTCTTTTCTTCTTTTTTCTTTCTTTCTTTCTTTCTTTCTTGTTTTCTTTCTTGCTTTCTTTCTTTCTTTCTTTCTTTTTTTTTTTTTCTTCCTTTTTTTCTTTCTTTCCTTTTTTTCTTTCTTTCGCCCTCTGTGGCTCTGAATGTGCATGTTTTTCTTTAAATTACTTTTAATTTTACTTTAAATTTGAATTGGCTATTTATCATCTTCCTATTAATTATCGTATACTACGGCCGGTACAACGTAAAAATATCAACTTATTAACTCATGCAATTACTTCCAATTAATCCTGTCAAAAATCATAAAAGATGATACTATATAATTTTTGTGGTCCTATGAGGTGATTCAGTTGTAAAACATGTGTTGTACAGATTTGCCCAAACACTTGCATGGCCGGAAATTAACATAAAAATCAAATCTACACATGTGATTAGTCTAGTGATTAGTTGATTATCAATCTGAATTAATCTAGGAATTAACCGGTGGGTAATCAGTTTTGAACTTAAAGGTGATTGCCAGTGGTAACTAAAAAAGGCCGGTAATCAATTTTTAAGTATAGATTGGTGACCAATCCTTATGTACTCAGTAGTAATCAGATATGTAAACAAAAACCTTTTGTATAATTTTTGAGTAGATATAAGTGTTTAAACTATAGTATTTGAACTATTTCAAAACAATTTTGAACTTCTTTTAACACATCCTAAAACATATTCCAAGTCCTAAACTTGATCTGAAAATCGGGTTAGACCACTGTTTAAATGGTTAAACAATGTGAACTATACTAGGCTGCCAGTGTACAGACACCAAACAGTCCATACTCTAGTCTATTATGAAGACCTACCCTGTGATATCGCCCTTTGAGCCCTCGCATGTTATGTATCTGAATGAGCCCGCATGCCGTCGCCATGCTCCACCGTCGCTCGTACGTATATGCATGCTATACGCTGGCTTCAATCTTAGGCAACCTAGTGTGCAATATGTTGTCCGAGCAACATCCTATGGCATGTTTGAGTTGAAGTCCTAGGTGAAGTCGTTCAAAGTCATTGAACTTGTAAAATTGAATTCTTGTAAGATTGAAAGAAGTCTGGAAACAAAAACTAGAGAACCTTGGAGTCAAAGTAGGACTGAGACCTCGTTTCTCTCCAAAGACATTCTCTAGTCCGAATCTGGAAAGTGTTGCTTAACTAAGGGTTGCTCACGTTCCTTCTTTAGATCTATCCAAGGGTCCTTGTCCTTGCTTTACCTTCGGTCTAGCCGCCATAAAGTGGCTGGACAGGAAGGACAAAGCACTATACTTTTATTACCCATATCTTCTTGAGGGAGGTCACTGAGAGGTGAGAATTGCAGTTCAAAAGCCTATAGTCTACCCTATAATGAGAAACTGAAGTTACTGAACGGAACTGAAACACTGTGAAAAAATAAACACGTTTGGCTTAATTAGTAACCGAATTGAACCGTAATTGCCAATGATCACATCGCAATCTAGGCGATGCACAGTGGTAAAAAAAAAAAAAAATAGATCTTTCCAGATTTTTTTTTTTCTTTTTTTCTATGAAGGATTGTAGTGTCCTACCTCCCGGCGCCGTCCCGCCGCCGCCGTTCGGTCCTTCTCGCATATGCGCCACCTTTTGTTTCTATCGCCCGCCGCCACGTTCTGTCTGTCTAGCTCCAGAAAGCTTGTCTTTGCATCATCATTTGCGTGAGGACCGGTCAGATTTAATCCGCCTGCAGCTGTCTCACTGAAATCGTTTGTTCTGTTCGTTCGGTCATGAGTCTAGTCGTGAGTCTGTCCTCTCTTGAATGAATGCATCGCTAGCTCACAGAACTTAAATCAAATCTCTCAACTCTACGGAGGGCTAAGGATCTATCCATATCTAATCCGATCTTCAAACGGAGCTAGAGTTTGTAGATCTATCTCTCTGTCTAGGCCTCGCCTCTGGTTTAGCTCTCCGTCTGTCCTGCCGCTACCTCTAAAGCGGTAGGAAGTAGTAGGAAGTTACTACATATGGTGACTTGCTTCAGCGAGAGGTGACTACTTCCTTCTGTTCTGGATGTAGTTGTCGTTTCGTTTTCTTCCGTACGTCTTCGTTCGATCGGGAAAAGAGTCTGCGTCGATCCGTCTCTCTTTTCCCAACCGCTGCGGGCACAGTCAGGAGACTGTGAAAGAGGGTGTCAGAGACCCCTTGTATCCCGTGTCAGCTGACCGGAGCTCTCTTCTCTTGCTCTTCTAGACTGGTGGGGACTTTTCTTTCTTGGTTCCTGAGGAAGAAGCTGGAGACGGGAGACGGAAATTGTTATGGAGTCGGAAGAGACTGGAGACGGGAACAGGACTTTTTCCCGCGATGACTGGAGTAGAGCTTCGAGAAGATTAGCTTTGCCAGCCACAAGCAGACTGGACAGAAATGAGCAGTTGGTTTCTTTGTTTTTGTGTGTGTTGACTGGCTGTGTTGACTGGCTGTTTTGTTTCTGTCTTCACTGCAAGAAGAGACTAATCCCCTTCACTTGCCTTGCTATGGTTGCTTGCTTGTCTGCCTGGGTCTGACCAGCCGATGCGGCCTGCAAACACCAACCGTCTGCCTTTGCTCGTTGGACTGGTCATCCCGCGGCTTTGGTAGATCGGGCAGCACGAAGACACCTCTTTTGCTTTGAGTAAGACAGTTCGTATAAGCATGTGCCTTCGTAGTGTGGCTGAGAGTGACTGCTGTCTATGGATGGATGTGAGATGCTATGAAAGCGTTTGTTGAGAAGAGTAGAGCAGTGAGAGAGTATAGAAGAACGTGTGTGCCTGATGCATATCATAGAGACGGACAAAGGAAACGAAGGGAAAGAGTTGCATGAAGGAGAAGCCGGGTGTCCCGAGCATGAAGAAGAATGTGGAGGGGGGCTACTGGGGGAGGGAATAAGGACGATGAGGGAAGGGAGAGCCGGTGTGCAAGGGGAGGGGACTAAGGGGGGATGGCGTACCGCACGGATAGAGCCGGTGTGCCAGGGAGGCGCAGAAAGGGGGGGGGAACGCGGACGTCAATGACCGCAAGAAGGGAGAGTGAAACGCGGACGTCAATGGCCGCGCAAGAGGGGTGAAAACGACTCAAAGCCTCCGTAAATGGCTACGAGCGACTCGAGCCTCCGTTAATGGCTTCGAGAGGCCAGGGCTCCGTTAATGCCCAGCTACTTGGGAGGAAGGACCGATGATTGGCCAGGATCATCGTGTAGGGTAAAGTCACCCTACTACCCGGCAACGGAAGATGACAGTGGGAGATGAGAATGGAAGGGAATGAAGAATATAGAGTATAAGAGAGTATATGTTTGGATGCGTTGAAGTGCATATATGAATTGAAGCGTGATTGATGAGAAAGCTGTGCGAGCGCGATGAAGAAGAAAGACAGAAGAATATGTAAAGGCATTAGTCCGTAGAGCAGTGTGCAGTGCATGGTGTTCCCTTCCCTCCCTCTCTTCATGCAGCCACTGACACGCGCGACGTGTGTTTGTGTTTGCCGAGACTGCCGAGTCCGATCATCGAGATAAGAACCCAAAGTCGATCGCCTACCCCAATGCCACGTACATGCGAAACGGGCAGAGGACTGCCTGATGCCGCCGCCATGCGCTTACGTCTGCGCATGCCCGCGATTGCCTTCATGCCCCCGCACTGGACTTGGGAGGGGAGAGCAACTAATTGACCTCCTTGTAAAGCAGAGCAGCAACGAGGAGAACTGCATGAATGACAAGTCGACGCGCCGCCTGAGAGCGCTTGGAGCTTGCTGGAGCTTCCCTCTGAGGATCGATCTCTCTTCTCGTTTCGTCGCTTGCATTGCGCCCTTGTCTTCTCTCTTTGATCTCTTTGGTGAAAGAGTGTTCAGTCTACATGCATGTGAATCTTCCCATGTCAGATGTTTCTTTTCTTTGCAAGAAGAAGAAAGAAAGAGAGATCAAGAGAAGATGAGAAGAAGAGAAAGAAAATGAGGAGGTATGAGCTTGAAGCAAGGAGACGCCTGTCGAGACAGATGCTTCCAAAACAGAACGAAAGAGAAGAAGTCAGCCTGCATAAAGGAAAAGAACAGCCTTTGTATCCTTTTGTGGCTTCTTTCCCTTTGTGTCTGCCACTGCAGGGGGAATTGCGGTGCTCTGGATCCTTCTGGGTCTGGCAGTATTGTCTCTCTCCCCCTGGCAGCGGGCACAGCGCGATGTCCATCTCGAGGCGACTTGTGGAGACGGCAACGCGATTGGGTTGCTGTCTGTTTCGGTCTGTTTCTCCTTATACTCGTGTGCGTAAAAGGGGGGGATCTATAGTGTTCTACCTCCCGGCGCCGTCCCGCCGCCGCCGTTTAGTCCTTCCCACATGCGTGCCGCCTTTTGCTTCCATCGCCCACCGCCGCGTTCTGTCTGTCTGGCTCCGGAAAGCTTGTCTTTGCATCATCATTCGCGCGGGGACCGGTCAGATTTAATCCGCCTGCAGCCATCTCACTGAAATTGTTTATTCCGTTCGTTTGGTCATGAGTCTAGTCGTAAGTCTGTCCTCTCTTG
>JAHBMJ010003531.1:61866-64366 GCA_018398765.1 Chromera velia | reverse complement strand
GTCTGCTGACTGGGTGTCTGTCAGACCAAGTTTAGCCGGCGAATGCATCTCGTCACCAAAAAAATCGTTAAAGATTTCACCCTGGAGACCTCCAGACCCACCTACCTCACTCTCATCTCTGAAAACCCCTCCCTGTACCTCCACCAACCCTCGCAAATAAAACTGTTCAAACACGCTCCGCACCTCTCTCTCACCTTGCGCAGCCTATTCGGGGGGGGAAAATGCAAGAAGGTTTGAATCTAGGGTTTGAACGGGGATTCAGAAAGGCTGCAATATAAAGGGCTTGCTGCAACACCACACGACTGCGCGTGGGCTTGAACAGTTATGTCAAGTACCCCTTCATCCTCCGGCAGACTGAAGCCATCGCTGGGTCACTCGCATCTGTCCACTTGGACAGAAGGGCGTTGACAAAACGTAGGTAGAGACCTGCGGTTGGCTCTTTTTCCTTCTCGACAGTGTTCGTCACCTGAGCAAGCCGCTCAAGCACCTGCATCACAGATCAACAAGCAGGAACAGAGTAGAATCTGTAGCAAAAGAGACGCTCACCGTTCAACAAAAAAGAATTTTCAAAAGGGACACGCAGAAGGAAAACTGAAGTCAATAGACCATATATGCAGAAGGAAAAGGGGCGCACGCGTAAGGCTGACTCAGCCTGACTGACCTTGATGAACTGTTCGATAAATACCCAGTCTGTCTGGCTGTAGGGTTGTGGCTGTCCGACATCTGTGTGCAAGGATGTGAGAGGCAACTTGTGGACGTACTGATCGAAGAGCATCGCATGAGTTGCCGACCACCGCGTACCTACATCGAGAACCGGCTTGTTTGCTGGCAGGTTGAAGCGAACCTGCTGCGCCTGATAGACACCTAATTCTTACGAGCTACACACAGTGCATGTATATGTCAATCATACAGTGCATGTATCAAAGTGCATCCTCTACTCATCGCCGTGTGAGTCCAGGCACTGAGGGACGGGAAAAGGTGTGAAGTGTATGGGTAGATCAGGGTGGTTAAACATACAGGTAGAGGCACCATGTGGCTCATGACACGCGCGCATATATACATAGATGGCATATATATATGCATAAACAGCATATATATGCATGACCAACTTGCGAATTCGTGTGGCAGTCTCCCGTGCTGTCGAGACGATTCTCTGTGCTTCTGGGTCGTTTCTCAGAACGGTGACAACCGCGTTGTGGATTGTGTGTGCCAAGCAAGGGACCCATGGCAGTCCAAAAAGCTCAACCGCATTGACAACCTTCCCCCCCCTGTCTGACGTAGCAGCAAGAACTTCCTCAAGCAAAATCCCGAGCAGATTCAGGACCTTTTGAACCATCTCTCCGATCTGCTCAGCCCCGTGGTAGATTGTCGTCTCGGGATCCAAAAAGGAGGCTGAATCCATCTCAAAGTTCTCTGTCAGCCAATGGATTATGATCGCCAGGAACCCTGACTTTCTTGAATGCGACCACATGTCGAGGGTGATCGACACTCATCGGGTCGCTGCTTTTCTCAACCTGTCTTTGATTAACAGAATAATCTCGTTCTTCAGTGTTGGGAGCAGAAGTCTCTGCATCTTCCCTATAGACGGGAGATCGTAGCGGGGGTTCAGTGCCTTGACCAGCTTTCGTAATGCCTCGTTTTCTATGAGATGAGGCCAGCCAGCACTGGCCAGAAAGTCAGTGGTCAGCATATCGCACTTGATTCTCTTCTCATGCGTCTCGGCATATGGTGCGACTACGGCTTCTGCTTCATCTTTGGTGGGGAAAAACGTTCGCATGTCAGGCTGCTTCATCCCCCCCGCCCCCTCCGACCGCTTCTCCTGTCTTTGTTGGAGCAGCTGCATATGTTTGTTAGACATGATCGTCAAGCCATGCTGATTGATGAGGTAGGTTTGAAAAAAACTGGTTACCGCTGTTACATACTCACAACCACAAATAGTTTCTCCTTCCCCCTCGGCTCCTTATATTTTCATCTGACACTGAATCATATTTGCCCCCTTTTGCACGGACCATATTTTTTTTGCGTACCCGGCTCTAAAAACAAATGCCTCCTTCTTCCCGTTCGACCCTGTCGGATTGTGTAGCATGTCTTTACGGGGTGTAAAATGTTTGCAGACGCTCAAAAAGGGGGCCGTAAAAGATGTTCCAGCACCAAAAAAGTCAACACAGCTGTTCGGGAAAACGTTCAGCTGATCGGTTTACCTCTGCATGAAGAAAAAGGGGGTGAAACGTCAATTTCAGTGCAGCTCAAAACGTTTTTTTTTTGAGAGCAAACTATCAAGATTTAGGTTTTTTCATTTGAATCAGCATGCGTGACGGATCGGTACTTGTAAAAGTTTTTTCGGGACCTTCATATTTGAGGTTGAAAGTCATATTGATCAAATATTTGATCGTATTTGATAGGTCTTTAAACACTAGGTCCTCCCTGACTGGATATTTGATTTAAGCTTAAGCCCTACCTTAAATCAAATCAAATCAAATCAAATCAAACATGGTCACTA
>JAHBMJ010003531.1:37500-61660 GCA_018398765.1 Chromera velia | reverse complement strand
GTCAAGCCATGCTGATTGATGAGGTAGGTTTGAAAAAAACTGGTTACCGCTGTTACATACTCACAACCACAAATAGTTTCTCCTTCCCCCTCGGCTCCTTATATTTTCATCTGACACTGAATCATATTTGCCCCCTTTTGCACGGACCATATTTTTTTTGCGTACCCGGCTCTAAAAACAAATGCCTCCTTCTTCCCGTTCGACCCTGTCGGATTGTGTGACATGTCTTTACGGGGTGTAAAATGTTTGCAGACGCTCAAAAAGGGGGCCGTAAAAGATGTTCCAGCACCAAAAAAGTCAACACAGCTGTTCGGGAAAACGTTCAGCTGATCGGTTTACCTCTGCATGAAGAAAAAGGGGGTGAAACGTCAATTTCAGTGCAGCTCAAAACGTTTTTTTTTTGAGAGCAAACTATCAAGATTTAGGTTTTTTCATTTGAATCAGCATGCGTGACGGATTGGTACTTGCAAAAAGTTTTTTCGGGACCTTCATATTTGAGGTTGAAAGTCATATTGATCAAATATTTGATCGTATTTGATAGGTCTTTAAACACTAGGTCCTCCCTGACTGGATATTTGATTTAAGCTTAAGCCCTACCTTAAATCAAATCAAATCAAATCAAATCAAACATGGTCACTATCGAAGCTCTAATCGAAGCTGTGCGTCGCCTAGATCACAATTAAGAATCGGAGCAAAGTAGTTGATGATCTTATTTGATCATGCAACTTATAGGCTAGCTTATATAGGTCGAGCGGTTTCCGAGTCTTTATATAATGTGCAGCTGTATGTTAATAAAACGTATACGGAGCTAGCGCATGTAATAATTGTTCACTAGCACTATACTGGCACTATAGCAGACTATAGGGGAAGCATAAGCGCCGGCCTAGGTGCAAACATGGTGAAGAGCGTGATGCGGTGCTATATCTGAGTCACAGCCATGTAGACTATCATACCAGTGCAGCATCGCCACGCTTTCTATGATTTTTAAAATTTGATTACCACCAAGTGGTACCCAATGGCTGACTTGGAGACCGTTGGTTACAAAAAAATTGATTACCAATTATTGCCAAATTTATTGATAACCATTAGTTTTTATAGCCTAGGCGGATTTGTTACCAATTGGTTACATGTTTACTCAAATTATTTAAAAAACTGAACATTTTAAAACATTAATTACCCGGAACATAAATCCTATCCTATCCTATCCTAATTAACGTACATATATAGGCATAATTAAATGCGAAAAGAAAAGACAATGCAAGTTCTATGAACTTACTTCCACTGGCATATACACATTGCTTCAATATGCTGGTAGTAGTAGTAAATCGATCCGGCAGTCTGAAAAAATTGTGTATGCATTTTCACTGCCATTTTTCAGAAAAGCTAATGAGATGACAGCGGAACATATTCCCATACACCTGACACAGCTCTTTCAAGTTCCTGAAGTGCTTCCCAAACTGCTGTGAGGTTTCGTTCAAAAGGGGAAAATGTCTTCTTGCTTTCAATTTCAGACCAGTCGAGCACATCCGATGCAGTTTCCACTTTCGTCTGAGCAGCAGCACCTGCACACGACCCGCTCGATTCGGAAGTCGGTGCCGTCTCCGACAGAGCAGCAAGGCCAAGAACAAGAACGATGAAGTCGTCCAGCAACGAGCGATAGACTCCGGTTGGCACTGCACTCATCGTCCCGTCACCCAGAGCAGGGTACGTGTTGACCTCCAGCAACACTACGCGGCCTTTCTCGTCTATCACAAAGTCTAGACCCATCAACTGATAGAGAACAGGTCTTAGACTACAGAGACTGGAACAGACAGAGATGGGTGCCTGCAGCTGCTCCTCTACCCGAGGCAGACAAGAAAAATCGGGACACCTCTCACCTTTCCTGTACCTTCCTTTGCTTTCCTCCCCTGCACCTCTATTTGTGAGCCGGGACTTTCCATGATGAGGAGCTCCTTCAGGCAGAGCTCCTGAGGGCTCCTCTTGCCCGTTCCCCCCCTCTCCTTTTTTGTGAGTGACACAGTCACCCTGGGGATCACTGTCACCCCCACTCTCTTTCGCAGAAGATCTGCCCTCCCTCTGAGTTTGCAGCAAAGGAGGGCAGCGCGAACACCTGAGACGGCACGCAGCCGCACTGACAACCTCTGCTGCTGCTCTGTTGATCTGGGCACGCACGCCCGGAACCCCTCCTGCACTTCCACGCAGAGACGGCAGCTGTGCTTCAAGCTCGTCTAACAGAAAAGGAGACGGATGGTGGCGTCCCATCTGAGAGACGTGTGCAGCCTTGTCACTGCTATCTCTGCTGTACGGCGCTGCGTGGGGAAGGACAACGATCGACCCTCTGTGAACCCACAGGCGGAAGACAGGGGAAGTGACCAGAAGGGCATGGGCCCGAATGGCAAATTTTCGCCCATCTGGGGGCAGCTGCAGAGGGGGTACGGCTTCTTGTATGACGAAGTCTTCTGGGCTCTGTATCTTTCCCAGCGTATCCATGAGAGCGGCAGACGAACGAAAGTGAGTGACGGCCCTTCCTTTCACCCCGTGGCGGTGTTTGAGAAAGAAGCCGTGTGAGGGGGTCTCGTGTTCCCTCGGAGGGAAATTGCATATCGACAGAGCCCTCTGCCCACCTGTCTGGCTCAACTTCGGAAGCCACGTCCTCGGTGTGACTCTCCCCTTTCGCTCGTCTGTCTCTTCTGTGTGTTCCGAGAAGGAATCCTCAAGGAGCGCTGCCAGGAGTCTCTTATCGTCGAGTGCGTCTGAGTGACTCTGCTGGAGCTGTCTGATGAGCGGAAGCATAGATCCCTTCTCTGGGTTGCACTCGAAGTCTCCTGTTCGTCTGGTGCGGAGAGACAAAAGAGGCACCCCACACTCAGCAGTGCAGTCGGTCTTCCTCCACCCCCTCTCGAGAAAGACACTCCTCAGGGGGGCCCGCACTTTCGACAGAGGAGAGGAGATGCCGTGCAACGAATGGACACCGTCCCAAAATACGCGGTCGTGCGTCACTAAGACATCACGCGACATTTTCAGAAAGGTAGACGGAGACGGAGACGGAACTGTTGGTGGGCATTGAAAACCAGAAGGCCAACTGCAGAAAAGCCAGGAGGCGCTTGAGGTCATTTCTCGCTGAGAGAAGTGCAGCGCATGCGATGGGACTTCTCCTTGAATGGAATGCCCACTTTTGTTCGCGCCTTCGGACCCTGGCTTGGATCATTTTTGCAACTCTTTTAATATATGGGAAATCTGAATCGCCCCTGACAGCCTATATGTAGCGTCCCCCAACTTCGTGGTGGTGGCAAAGGGGGCGCGCCGCAGAGGACCCCCCCCCCCGTCCAAGAACATGGCGGTGGTGGCGGGCCGTCTCCGAAGAGAAGTCTCCCAAGGTAAGGTGATCTATCGCCCCCCTAAAAATGGTGCCCCCACCCGCCTTCCGGTCTTTGTCCTCCCCACCCACCCGCCCACCGTCGACCGTCCTCGTCCCTCGTCGACCCACCGTGGCTTACCCACGACCTTTCCGCTGAAGCTGCTCGTCTCTCGCCTCTCGCTTAGTATTACGAGGCACTTGATGGAACTTGTATGCCGTCTCCGGCCGTCTCTGGCCGTCTCTGGCTGTCTGTGGCTGTCTCCTGCCTGCCTTGCTTGCCTGTCTCGCTTTTCTGCCGTCCCTGTCTTGCTTGGTTGCCTGTCTGCCTTGCCTTGCTTGCCTACCGTGTGTGTCTGCTGCGTCTGCCTGACATGTGGCATACAATTGCCCGCCTTGTCGTCTGCCTTGCCTTGCTCTCCTACGTTCCCTACCTTGTTTGCCAGCCCTGTTTGTCTGCCTTGCCCGCCTTGTTTGCCCGGCAAATAATTGCCTGCCTTGTCGTCAGCCTTGCCTTGCTCTCCGACGTTCCCCACCTTGTCTAGCACCTTGTTTGCCAGCCCTGTTTGTCTGCTTTGCCCGCCTTGTTTGCCTGACAGATAATTGCCTGCCTTGTCGTCGGCCTTGCCTTGCTTGCCTGCATTCCCTGCCTTGTTGGCCTCTCCTGTCTGTCTGCGTTGCCTGTCCTGCCGGCCTCACCTGTCTGTTTGCCTGGTCTGCCTACTGTTTTTGCCTGCCCTGCCAGACAGACAGGCAGGCAGACAGACAGACAGACACACAGACAGGCAGGCAGGCAGGCAGACAGGCAGGTAGACAGGCAGGCAGGCAGGCAGGCACCAGACAGAAAGACAGACAGACAGACAGACACACAGACAGATCGAGACACAGACGGACGGAGCGGATGGACGGAGCGGATGGACGGACGGACGGACGGACGGACGTACAGACAGACAGGCAGACAGACAGACAGGCAGGCAGGCAGGCAGGTAAACAGGCAGACAGATCGAGAGACAGACGGACGGGGCGGATGGACGGATGGACAGACAGGCAGGCAGACAGACAGACAGCTAGACAGGTAGGCAGACAGACAGACAGGCAGGCAACAGACAGAAAGACAGCCAGACAGACAGGAAAACAGACAGACAGACAGACAGACAGACAGACAGATCAAGAAACAGACGGACGGGGTGGATGGACGGACGGACAGACAGACAGGCAGACAGACAGACAGGCAGGCAGACAGACAGACAGATCGAGAGACAGACGGACGGGGTGGATGGACGGACGGACAGACAGACAGGCAGACAGACAGGCAGACAGACAGGCAGACAGACAGACAGACAGACAAGCAGGCAGACAGACAGACAGGCAGGCAACAGACAGAAAGACAGCTAGACAAACAGGAAAACAGACAGACAGACAGACATGCCTCACCTTTCCACTTCTTTTGATTCAAGAGTTCTGCTTACATGTCTGCACATTTCCTCCCTTTTCCGATCAGGTGCCTTGTGGAGCCATTGGGGTGCAATCAGTGGGGGCGTTCTGCAAGGAAGGTTTGCGAATCAGCACAAGTGGGGAGACTCCGCAGGTACACGTTGAACGGCTTTTCAGCCCCAGTCTCAGCGTCCCATTCGTTGTGGTTCAACAGATATGCGTTCATGTCTGCACATTTGCCCCCTTCTTTATCCACTGTCCTCACTCCTACTACTTCCCCCCCGGACGATATCTTGTACTCTAACACTTTGTTTCTGTAGCATAAAAAACATATTAAACGGACAAATTAGTTTATATTAGAAGGCTTTACAGCTGTAATTTCAGCTTCTAACTGGTTGTGGTTCAAAAGTTATAGATATTTACTTTTTTGGTTGCAAAGTGAAATAAGTTACATAAAGTGAAAGTGACCTACCTCACTTTCAACCTCCAGAACGATATTGCACTCTAACACTTTTTTTCTGTAGCATAAAAAACATATTAAACGGACAAATTAGTTTATATTAGAAGGCTTTACAGCTGTAATTTCAGCTTCTAACTGGTTGTGGTTCAAAAGTTATAGATATTTACTTTTTTGGTTGCAAAGTGAAATAAGTTACATAAAGTGAAAGTGACCTCACTTTCAACCTCCAGAACGATATTACACTCTAACACTTTTTTTCTGTAGCATAAAAAACATATTAAACGGACAAATTAGTTTATATTAGAAGGCTTTACAGCTGTAATTTCAGCTTTTAACTGGTTGTGGTTCAAAAGTTATAGATATTTACTTTTTTAGTTGCAAAGTGAAATAATTTACATAGAGTGAAAGTGACCTCACTTTTAACCTCCAGAACGATATTGCACTCTAACATTTTTTTTTCTGGCATGAAAGTATTGAAACGCCTGTTTATAGTATCAAAGATGCATGTAAGAAGGCTTTACTGTCTTAATTTTACCTTCTAATTCGGTGTAGTTCCTGTAAAACACCTCCACTGCGTATAGCTCAACACACCCTCACACAGAGAACTAAGAAAATCTATAGAGATGCATGCATAACTCTTGAACGAGATCGAATGAGAGAAGGCGACTGGGGCTGCAAAGCTATCCATTGTGTACCTTCTTAAATCCCCTACTTGCTTTGGTCTTAAACCTTTCCCTGCAAACCTCCCCACTGCTTGCACCTCAACGCACCCTCAAGTCACTTGCATGGAGAACGAAGAAAATGTATAGAGATGCAGGTATAACTCTTGAACGAGAGCGAGTGAGAGAATGCAACTGGGGCTGCAAAGCCGTTCATTGTGTACCTCTTCAATCCTTTCACTTGCTCTGGTCTTAAACCCTTCCCTGCGAACCCCCCCCCTTGCTTACACCTCGACGCACCCTCAACTTGGGCTTCAAGTCACCTATACGGAGAACTAAGAAAATCTATAGAGATGCCAGGACAGCTCTTGAACGAGATCGAGTGAGAGAGGATGACTGGGGCTGCAACGCCGTCCATTGTGTACCTCTTTAACCCCTCCACTTACTCCAGTCTTAAACCTTTCCCTGCAAACCCCCCCACTACTTACACCTCAACGCACCCTCAAGTCACTTGCACGGAGAACTAAAAAAATGTGTAGAGATGTAGGCATAACTCTTAAACGAAAACGAATGAGAGAGTGCAACTAGGACTGCAAAGCCGTTCATTATGTGCCTCTTTAACTCCCTCAGTTGCTTTAGCTTTACACTTTTCCCTGCAAAACGCGCTTGACTGACTGACTGACTGACTGGCTGGCTGTCAGTGAATGAGTAGCTGACTAACTGCCTGACTGACTAGCTGGCTGAGTAGCTAACCAATTGGCTGAGTAGCTGACTGACTGGGTGATTGACTGGTGGACTGATTGGCCGACTGACTGGAGGATTGACTGGCTGACTGACTGGCTGACATTTTAAACCCCCCACCAGGCACCTGTAGGCAGAAGGTGAAAATGTGCAGAGATCATGCTGATGCCACTCTCGATCCAGAGGGACTGGGCTATTTATCTTGGGCCTGTTCATTCTTGTCCTTGTACAATTTGCTAAGAGTAATGCTAGCAATGGCTGCTAGCAATGGCACCCAGCTAGGAGTAATGTAGGCAGCCTGAGGCAGGGAGACACAGAGGAAGGGAAGAAGGGAGGAAGGGAGGGTAGCAGGCAGGCAAGCAAGCAAGTTAGCAAGCAAACAAAAAGATAAGCAAACATATAGACACAGAGCATACACATAAACAGGCAGACTGACCAACTGACAGACAGTGAGGTGGGCAGGCACACGGAAGCGGATTTGGCCTTCTCAGCGTCCTTCCGGCCTTACCTTTTGATCCATGCATACGCATGGTCGAGAACAACACAAAGTGGGGATCATCTTTGAGGCCAAAGACTCTTGGTTCTCACTACGAGGGAAGTTTCACGGTCCAGAATTTCAGTTGAAGCTACATGCACGAGGTGAAGAAGGTCCATTTACAGAAATATGTATGTACGACCCAAACATGTACAAGCATCAAAGAAGATAGTGACCAATCTACGTACTTACCGTTAAACTTTGTGAAAAACTCTTTGTGACTACTCACAACTTTCCTTTGCTTTGTCCCCTTTCTTTTTATTTATCGGTTTCAAATTGCATATTTGAGCGTGTTTTTGCCGTGGAGTCAATTCAAGCTAGCAATTCAAGGTTTGTATGATGACCCTCGACTTCTACGCATTAGGATCTACGGATGAACGCTCTGCGCAGGTGTTGGCGAAGCAAGCCGGAAGACAACGACAGCGGGAGCAGAATGGATGCTCGATTGGATGTTGAGCCTAAGGTATGATATCTAAAAAAAAAATAAATATAATTTAATTACAAACCCTAGGGGTATGTGTTACTCCGATTAGCTATAACTCTAAAAAGTGGTTTTTTAAGGTTTTTAGGATGAACTGACCTTATTCCTACTATAACACAACTTTTCAAATTAAATCTCATGACCTTATATATATAGGAAAGTCAATTCGCCCTCTGAGGTTCACAAACGCTCATGATGTTGGTTTGTAAGCCTAATCCCCCAACCTGACCAAACCTGTCTAAACCTGTCTAAAACTAGTTTCAAATGGCTTTTGCATAAACACAGAGAAGATGCAAAGCAAACACAACCTGGCATTTTACCAGGAAACACCAGATAAACCGATCATTCAATGAATGTAGGATAAAGTCAAGAAAGCAAAAGCTGCCTTCATTCTTTTATATTTCAACAGACTTATCTAGAGGTAGAATTTCCTTTTCAAACGCCCGGTCAACTTGCTCCAATTCTTTATCTTCAATTCGTAAGCCGCCATCAATGTTTAGTGCAGTGGGTTTCCAAATTCCTCAATCATGTGTGTGGTTTCTACGGAGAGCCGATCAAGCAAACAAAGATTATGCCGGGAAAGCAGAGAAGGGAAGAGGGGGGGGGGCAAAATAAGGAGAATGCAGCGGCTGCTGTGAATGCTGATGCGAGCGAAGCTATATCCCCTTCCTGAAACCCTTATGTGCAAAGTGTCACAGACGTGGTCCTGCCGGCAAAAACGTATAAAATATGCTTTTAACAGATCATTCACATACAGATTTCATAAGTTTAACCAGGTTTGGACGGGTTTGAAGAGGTTTGGAAGGTTTGAGTCTGCTGCGATCATGGTTTCTAAACCAATTCTAAACCTGATGTAGCAAATAGGTTTTAAATTCATCTAAACCTATGTTAACCTACCTTAATCTTAGCCATTTGACCCTACTTTAGCGTTTTTTAAGCTTTTCTAGCAAATTGAGCTCCAAAAATCTCTTTTAAAACATCAAAAAATTAAGTTTTTATTGAAAAACCTAACTTCATACCTAGGGTACCCTCATAAAGTGTCAGACTCTAGTGTTAAGCTTAATTGTCCAGGTTGGTTTTCCCTACACCTTGAAGATGTATGTTTATGTATATGTAGTGATGAAGGTTAGTCACATGCACGCATACAATGAATCTTCCACTAGAGAAAATCAACTCCACGTCATGAAGGGTCCCCTGACATGGCGGTGGTGGCGGCAGGTCGGTCAACTACCCTGAGGCACGTTTAAATAGGGGGGTGGTGGTACATGGTGGAGGGTCGACCAGGAAGGGATATGCACGGTACCCTTCTCTATACCGATGTCAAGGGCAATAAATCTAACGCCATGATTCAGATTTTTGAAATCTGACGCGCCCATAGGGACGCACGAACGTCATACTAGAGAAAATGACCTTGCGAAAAACCTATAGGGGGCCCGAAACCTCAATATATTAGCAAGTGCCACCCAAACGTCCATAGGGAGGCATCAGATTTCCAATCAGATAACATTCTGTACATACACGTATACGGCATGCATCATATATGATGCATGGGGCCCGGAGGTATCCGCCGTCCAAACAAACGTCACCGTAAAGCTTAGTGATGTGTCACAAACAGAACAAGACCACTCTGAGCGCAATCCATAGGGAAACGGTGAACCTCGGTCTGACTGCTGGGTCAGTCTGAGCCAGTCAAATTTTTATTCAGCACAGATTCCCTTAATATAGTGTCTCTCTGCATGGTCCTATATCATGCAGTGGTCCTGCATTGCTGTTGCATGATGCATACAACAGGTTGTATGCATACAGTACATTGACAGACTTATAATTAAACGAAGGTTCGTGGATGCATAGCACGTCCCAGCATACCGGCCGTTAGTTTGCATGGTATTGGGTATCGTGCCTAGGCCAGTTTCTTCCTAATCTATCTACCCTTAGTTTCTGACTCTGCCTGCCTCTCTATCGCGTTTTTTTTTCCTAGTTTCTCTTTTATATCAACTTCAATCGCCCCTGCCGGCCCGAAATTGACCTGGAATCACTTAACTCACTCTCAAGCAACGACTTTTCAACAAACGACTCTTCTTGTCCGATTTTTTTCTCTCTCCAACCTTTTACTTCTTTATGCTTCTTCGTCGTTCTCCGTCTATTCAATCAGCTTGGTCTTCATTTCACCCTGTCTTTCACTCGCCGTTGGCGCCCCCTGCCCCCTGCGTGCCGGGGACAGAGAACGCTGCCACATCGCGAGCCAGCAATGGCTCCGCTTGGAAAGGACCCCTTCTCCCTCTCCGTGAGTGAATGGAAGAAAGCACGTTTGCTGCCACAAATCTCTGCAAGGTGCACGACAGAATTTTGAAGTACTGTTGCATCAGTCTGCCCTGGACCACTGGAAAGTCTTCACCCCCCCTCACTCTGCTTGCTACGTGATTTACTACAGTTGTCAAAAACTCCACCATCCTCTTCCCCAGCCTTCCATACGTTTCAAACACCAGCGGGACAAATTTGAGGCCTAGCTCTTTGCAGATGGCCTTGTACTTCCTGTCCTTCACCGTTTCCATGTCTCTAGCTGCTGCCCCTGCATAATTGGACATTCGACGCAGGCGGGCTGCATCTACTGACATGGGATGAGTGACGGACACGTCTCCAAGATAGCTGTCCTCTGATGGCATTCCTGATAGGAAGTCTGGTCTCTTCTGGCTTTCCTCGACCAATCTGTTCGGGGTGGAAAGGCCGAGCTGTGCAAACGTACGTTCTCTCGACACGTAGGTATGACGCACCCCCGACAAAATATTGCAGAATGCGTCTTTGACCCTAACCTTGACCTGTTCATGCCTCCACCAAATCCCCCCCCCCGTTGCACATCTTTGTACATGGTGTCCCGCTAGGTCCAGCGGAGCGCCGCACGCACAGATTGGGTTTCTCTGAATCTCTGGAAGGTCCAAACCCAACCGAAGACAGAGTGCGACAAAGAACAATGTGGAAGCAATAGTGGTCCAGTGCGAAGAGGGCATACTAGCTGTCAGCCATGCGGAGGCGGGACCCCCTGCGCAAGACCTCAGTCTCGCTTTTCCTGTTTCTGACTGCTGCTGAAGGAGCAAATCCCTTCCATACCTATGTAAGGCACGATGCATGCAATAATGGCAGGCAAGATGCATACTGGCCCGACAAAGGACCATGCAGAGAGACACTAAAAAGAATGATGGCAGCAGCATGTATGGCAGCAGCGTGATACATGCAGCGTGGCATGCACTGCATGCAACCGCGCGGCTACCTTGATGCGCGCACGTGCATGTATTCAATCGATCATGCAATGATTGAACCTGTTATGTAGACATGCAGACTCAGTGCAGCTCCAGACTCTCTCCTCTGGTCCTGCAAGAGGGAAAAACAACAGCACATTGATTGTGTTGAATCCATAGAATTCCTGAACATTCGTTCAATCTGCTGTCGCTTACAGAGGAAAAGCAACCGTTGCTCTTTTCTTTTTCTCTCCTTATTATCCTCTACTCGCCTATCCTTACGGTCAACTTCGCCTTGATTATCACAGGGCAGAGAAAATGAGCCTCAGAGATGCGGCTGTCCAAGGTCAGTTCCTTTGAAAAGGTTCCCCCCCCCTTCAGCAAGGAAAACAGTTCTTCCCATGTGTTGCATTTGCCCACATTTGGACCTTGCCGACTGAATTTATGAAACCGTCTACGTGTAGATCTCCACCCTTACCTTCTTCCTTTGCAGAAAATGTCGGGCAGCGTGGAAACTATTGGGATGACTTGCACTGCTGGTGTCAGTCTCTGAGTAGGCAGAGGAGATGTTTTTCTGTACGTGTTCCGTGACTGCAGTTCCGTTCTTCGATGCATAAAACGTCTGACCTGCATACCCTTATGTAGACGTCAAACTGACCGAGCCGTGATGTACAATAGCAGCTGGCTGTGCGTGACTCTTTCGGAAATTGCCACTTCTTCATGCATTCCCAGGCTGCTGCTGTGGGAATCTGCTTGCATTATCATTGGGTCTTCTGCATTTTCCTGTAGGGTTTGACTTCTTAAACTCGTTCACCTGTTGCTTGGATCGGAGGAGCCCCACCAAAAAGCAGGAAGAGCCACAGCTCCCCTCTGTCCCCACCAAAAAGCAGGAAGAGCCACAGCTCCCCTGTGTCCCCACCGAAAAGCAGGAAGAGCCGCAGCTCCCCTCTGTCCCCACCGAAAAGCAGGAAGAGCCACAGCTCCCCTCTGTCCCGACCGAAAAGCAGGAAGAGCCACAGCTCCCCTGTGTCCTCACCGAAAAGCAGGAAGAGCCACAGCTCCCCTGTGTCCCCACCGAAAAGCAGGAAGAGCCGCAGCTCCCCTCTGTCCCGACCGAAAAGCAGAAAGAGCCACAGCTCCCCTCTGTCCCAACCGAAAAGCAGGAAGAGCCACAGCTCCCCTGTGTCCCCACCGAAAAGCAGGAAGAGCCACAGCTCCCCTCTGTCCCGACCGAAAAGCAGGAAGAGCCACAGCTCCCCTATGTCCCCACCGAAAAGCAGGAAGAGCCGCAGCTCCCCTCTGTCCCCACCGAAAAGCAGAAAGAGCCACAGCTCCCCTGTGTCCCCACCGAAAAGCAGGAAGAGCGAGAGCTCCCCTCTGTCCCCACCGAAAAGCAGGAAGAGCCACAGCTCCCCTATGTCCCCACTGAAAAGCAAGAAGAGCCACAGCTCCCCTGTGTCCCCACCGAAAAGCAGGAAGAGCCGCAGCTCCCCTCTGTCCCCACCGAAAAGCAGGAAGAGCCACAGCTCCCCTGTGTCCCCACCGAAAAGCAGGAAAAACCACAGCTCCCCTATAATATATATATAATGTCCCCACCGAAAAGCAGGAAGAGCCGCAGCTCCCCTGTGTCCCCACCGAAAAGCAGGAAGAGCGAGAGCTCCCCTCTGTCCCCACCGAAAAGCAGGAAGAGCCACAGCTCCCCTATGTCCCCACTGAAAAGCAGGAAGAGCCAGAGCTCCCCTCCGTCCCCCCAACACTGTCACAGAAAGATGCAGAGACTTCCGAACCTCCAGTGATGGACGCAGATCGATTTTCTACATTGATCGATCTCTTGAAAGCGGGAATTGCTTAGTTCGATATTCCTTCGGCAATGGAGGCGAAGAACGGGTCACCATCGGTTGGTCGCGCTTTACTTTTCAATAAAAAATTCTGTGAGGAGCTTGGCTCTACGGACGGAGTCATAGACTGATTTTTTCATGCTTTCAAATTGTTTTTTGCGCCCTTTCTTTCATCCATAATTGACATGATTTATTCTTACACAACTACTCTATACTTCTTTCATTTTTTCATTTCTGATCATTTCTGCATTCTTTCATTCCTTCATTGTTTCTTTTCTTTATTCATGCATGCTTTGTTGGCGATGTGTGCAGGACGTGAAGGCTAGCGTCAAAGCACAGGTGGCCCCACGTGCTGGCTTTCCACTCTCCATGGGTCCAAAGGTACGGGATCTGGACACTTTCACACACGTGAGGGTGAAGGGGGAGACCGGTCCAGTCGTGGGTCGGGGTAAAGAGGCAGAGGTCCGTGTGGTTCACTTGAACAGAGTGGATGCCAAGACAAGGAGGCACGAGGGGGGTTTCTGTGTGCTGAAGGAGCACCTGGCAGAGGCAACCATCTTCTAGAAGAGGGAGATGGACCCCATGGTTCTGTCTCACCTTCGGAAGAAACAGGCTGGCAAGTCGTCTCTCATCTCAGCAGACAGCAGCATCCGCTGTGTAGAGGAGGCACGACTTCTCGCCGATCTACGCAGCGTTGGTCTGTCGGTGCCATGCCCTGTAATGCTCGACAAAGCGGGCATGCGTCTGTACATGGAACTCATTCCCCCTTTCAGAGACGAGGCCTCCCTTGGAGGGAAAGACGCACCTGCCCCCAATCTGGCCCAGTGGGGGCGCGACCCGACTTGCGACTGGCTACCGCTGTACGTATAGATGGTCGCACTGGTGAAACACTTGTTCATTTACTACGACAAAGTACACGGAGACACAGACCCGCAAAACTTTGTGGTTTCGCTTTGCCCCCCTGCTGAGCAGTCTAACAAAGACACCAAGGAAGAATGGCAAGGAGAGGTCTTCATGATTGACCTCACCCCAACCGTTCTGCAGTCACACGAGTACAGTTCGGGGGAGTCTGCGTGGCTCGAGAAGTTGATGCATGACCTTGAACAAGTCTCTGGTTTCTTTTCTGCTCATATGTCCCCTCGTACAGCATCAAGACCAGACGTGTGTCCGACGATGGGCGAGACACTCGACTTTCTCCTTCATGCTCGGACTGAGGGTCTCGTGGGAGAACGGGTCGTCTGGGACTGGATGGAGCAGTGGGCAGAATAAAAGAAAGTCAAGGCGTTGAATGAGTCTGACACTCTGTCAAAAGCAGGTACCAGCGACCTCAGGATTCGGGAGGCAAGAGAGGCAGCTGCCGTCTTCTCACAAGCCCGAGATGCTCGCAGGGCGCTTCAGGTCCCTGGCTGTAACCGTCGCTTCCGCCTGGCTGAGGCTGGGGCTGAGGAGAGACAAGAAGAGGAGTGCGCAAAAGGAGACGAATCCGATCTCTACGAGTTGGATGTAGAGTCAGAGTCAGAGGAAGAGAAAACGGCCGAGATGGAGACCAGCAAGGGTGGTGGCAAGCGGGGAAGGCGACCTTTGAAAAGGGAGCTTTCGAAAGAAGAAAAGAAGAAAATGAAAGCCGAAGCCAAGAAGCAGAAGCAAGAGGCAAGGGATATAAAGGGAGCGGGGAAAGGAAAGAAGCCTGGAAAGCGTCGTGACTCTGGGTCATCTCAGTGAGAGACCAGCAGCGTGACCGGCCGACTTGTCAAGCAGCAAAGGGGGTAGGGGGAAAGCAGAAATGGAAAGGGAACCGAAAATGTCGTTCCTCGACCTTTCGGTCCAAATAGACATTGCCAGAAGAAAAAAAAATAAAGTGCTTTCCGGGGTTGATTAAAGAAAAGCACATTCAACCATTGGAAAGGGAGGCTCAGCAAGTGGGAGTGTGACACCATGCATGCAGATGAGGGACAGGGAGAGGGAGTGGGAAGAAGAAAACGGGTCAACAGTACCTTGCTTTGAAATTCTCTGCATTGAAATTTCTCCTACATTCTGTCCTAGTCAATGATCGACGATTGTTGATCTGACTGGATCTGACTGATTTGATCACAAGTATTTGTAAGCCAGAAAATGTTTTCGAACACTCCTTCAAGGTGCATGGACAGGACAAATCGATTTCTTTCCATATGTTAATCCAAGAAAAGCACATTTTTGATTGGCTGTTTGAAATTTCAAAAGGAAAAGGAGTGGGAGAGCATTGCTATCCATGCACAGGGGGGATAGGGAGAGGGAGAGGGAGAGGGAGAAGGAAAGGGTCCTCAGAGGGAGAAGAAGACGGAAAAGGACGGAAAAGGGGGCCCTCCGAGTGATGCTCCTCAGCATGACGACCCCTCGCTCGAGTCGCGGCTCGACAAAAACAGGTTTTGGTGGCCAAAAAGAAACGATCGAGTCCACTCGTTTCAATGACGGTTGTTGATCTGACTGATTTAATTGCGTGCGAGTGTGCGATGCCTGCTTGTTTTGTACGTGATCTTACTTTTGCTTCTGAATCAGAGAGCATCGGACTTCTGTCGTTGTCTGTTTGTATGCATGGTCGTTTGAATGACTCGTTTCTGATGTTAATTACTGTCAGTGACTGTCTGTCTGAATATACCCTTTCACTAGCCTTTTTGTTTTGCTCTCTGATTCGAATCCAACCATTTGTCGCTGTTGCTTTTAGCACTTAAAGGCAGTCTATCATTGCTGTCAAGCTCAATCTGCGCTCATCAAAACTTCATATGACTGCACCGTCTTTTTCTCCCTTGCTTTCTTTCCCGAAAGAGCTTTCCCTTTCTTTCTTTCTCTTCACACATGTCTTCCTTTATTGGAATTCTTTCAAGCAAATCTTGGCGAGATTCTCATCTTTGCTTCGGTGTAAGATGGGTTGGTTGTTTGGCTGGCAGCCTCGAAAGTGGATGCACACAGTGAGAGACCAGCAGCATGACCGCCCGACTTGTCAAGCAGCAAAGGGGGTAGGGGGGGAGCAGAAATGGAAAGCGAACCGAAAGTGTCGTTTCTCGACCTTTCGGTCCAAATAGACATTGCCAGAAGGGAAAAAAATAAAAGGCTTTCCAGGGGTTGATTAAAGAAACGCGCATTCAACCATTGGAAAGGGAAGCTCAGCAAGTGGGAGTGTAACACCATGCTTGCACATGAGGGACAGAGAGAGGGAGCGGGAGGAAGAAAACGGGTCATTGACAACAGTATCTAGCTTTGAAATTCTCTGCATTGAAATTTTTCCTACATTCTGTCCTAGTCAATGATCGACAATTGTTGATCTGACTGGATCTGACTGATTTGATCACAAGTATTTGCAAGCCGGAAAATGTGTTCGAACACTCCTTCAAGGTGCATAAACAAAATCGATTTCTTTCTAAATGCCAATCCAAGAAAAGCGTATTTTTGATTGGCTGTTTAGAATTTTAAAAGGAAAAGGAGTGGGAGAGCATTGCCATCCATGCATAGGGGGGATAGGGAGAGGGAGAGGGAGAGGGAGAAGGAAAGGGTCCTCAGAGGGAGAAGAAGACGGAAAAGGACGGAAAAAGGGGCCCTCCGAGTGATGCTACTCAGCATGACGACCCCTCGCTCGAGTCGCGGCTCGACAAAAACAGGTTTTGGTGGCCAAAAAGAAACGATCGAGTCCATCCGTTTCAATGACGGTTGTTGGTCTGACTGATTTAATTGCGTGCGAGTGTGTGATGCCTGCTTGTCTTGTACGTGATCTTGCTCTTGCTTCTGAATCAGAGAGCATCGGACTTCTGTCGTTGTCTGTTTGTATACATGGTCGTTTCTGATGTTGATTACTGTCAGTGACTGTCTGTCTGAATACACCCTTTCACTAGCCTTTTTTTTTGCTCTCTAATTCGAATCCAACCATTTATCGCTGTTGCTTTTAGCACTCAAAGGCAGTCTATCATTGCTGTCGAGCTGAATCTGTGCTCATCAAAACTTCATATGACTGCACAGTCTTTTTCTCCCTTTCTTTCTTTCTCTTCACACATGTCTTCCTTTATTTGAATTCTTTCAAGCAAATCTTGGCGAGCTTCTCATCTTTGCTTCGGTGTAAGATGGGTTGGTTGTTTGGCTGGCAGCCTCGAAAGTTGATACACGTGCCTTCGGGATGCTTGAACCATCTTTGAGGGAGGGGCCAGGCCACAGTGACTCCACAAAAAATGGTGAGGAATTGACTGTGAGAAGATATGCAAAAACACCAAGAATAGCTAGAAAACGAGCAACAAAAGAAACAAAAAGAAGAAGCAACAATTACAAACTATAAGACAGTCAGAAAAGCAGCCAGAAACTAATCTGGAAAGAAAGAAACCTGAGTTACCTGACATGGTGGTGAATAAGTCACATGGAGTGAATACCAGATAAAGAACCGGAAAGTGCAGAAGTTTAACATGTTGATATACAATTAAAAGACATAGAAGAACAAAAAAAAAAGAAAACATATATGATAAAGATATTGAAATTATCATTAAATAAAGTTTTATATATAGCCAAATATATAGAAACTTTCCTCAAAAAGAAAACTTAGATGAAGTCAGACTTTTTCATCATATGTTTTACGACTATAATCAAATTTTAAACAAAAATAAAAAAAAACACACATAAACGTATATTTTTACTCAGATTTACTGACCTAACATTCATTCATTTAGTAAGTTAGGGCTAGGCGGCGCACTATGGTAAAACGAAATCTAGAACGGCCTGGCCTGTATATATTCTTTCTTTTTTTTTAATAATTAAATGATTAGTGAAGTTTACTAACAAGTAAAAAACATATATGATTCAAGTTTATATATGTTTTATGCAATAAAACGCTCTTAAAATGAATTATGAGAAAAAAACTGGCAACGTCTAATTTTTTTTTTTTACTACTGCATATGTGTCGCCTAGATTTAGGAACATATCATTATGAATTAAGAAATCTAGTAGAAAAATACTTATAAAATACTTATATACACTGTAGTGTATGTTTCTATATACAGTAATAAAATTATAGTGCTGCGTATCATGACAGCCATGGTGCATGGATCTTTGCAGTCTAAACAGATGCAAGAAGCACGCCGAGTGGACTAGAAAGTGGAAACACAGAGAGCCTCTCCTTACCAGACAATGGCGAGTGGGAATGTCTGATAGAGACAGAAGTAAAAAAGAGCCTCTCAGGGATTTCGCTGCCGGCCAGAGGAAAGGCATATACACAGCGAGCGCGATACGGCATTTCATACAATTCCCTCCCTTGGTCGTCTGGATTTAGTCGTAGTGGAGTCTCACAAAGATTGAAAGTCCGTCTTGATCAGTCCACCCTCCCCGCTCTCTTTTTTTCCTGCAAAAACGGGTCTGTAACCCTGTGCGCCCAACTCTGTTTCAGCTCACTCTCTGTTTCTGTCTGTCCGCCCATGCAGTGCCACCTGGATTCGGCCTGACTACATGCACCCCCCCCCCCTGCTCAGTTTCTCTATCGCCTTAGAGGCGGGGGAAACCGAACACCCAAACCCCATCCCCGCATGCAGCCAGTACAGGACTTTAGCATACAGATAACAGCTAGCGAGAGAAGGACTCAGCTGGGGACTCGGTGCCTGGTGAAGGAAATCACTCCAAGCACTCAAACACTCAGAGCCTTGTGAGCGTCGGACTCCCCCCCCGTGTCCCCACGGCCAATTAAGAACGAACGGGCAAAGGACAGAAGAGCGCAGTCACTGTGGCACAGCCATCAGAAGGAGAGGAAAATGCCTCAATGGGGAAACCTTGAAATTATGACAGATTGACACCACCAAGTGTTACACAAGAATGAACAGAAGCGATCTGCATGTGATCTCGTACCGGTTCCCGAATGTTCATTTTGTTAGCTAGAACTCCTCTTTATTCATCTCGATCTTGGTGCCGCCGCCGCTGAAGCAGCCAAGATGATGAAGGAGAAAACCAACCCCTATGCACAGATACAGCTGGGGTTGATCGGAGATCCCGAAAGCTTGTCCGTCTCCCTCGTCACTAAATACGGGGAGGGACAGGGGGAATCCAAGATCGGAGACGGAGATGCCAATGTGGGGGTTGAGGAAGAGAAATGGACGGACGGATGGATGGACGGAATAAAAGCATGAAGGCACGGAAACCTAGAGGGGAGAGAACCAGAGGCAGTTGCTCCTGTTGTACGTGCTGCTGATGATGTAGCTGCGAGCTCGGTGCTCCTGCTATGACTACTGCTGCTGGTGGCGGTGCTCTGGGTGCACCCGACAAGGGCTTCTTTTGGGGTGTCAGCGTGAAATTAAGAAATGCAGCAACTGTAACCTCGACGTGGCTGTCCAAATGAAAGTCGGGGCCTCTTTTCCAATCAGATTCTATATCCTCCACAGCCCGGCCCCCCTCTGCCTGTGGAATTCCCCTCTCCTCCCAGAGCAATGGCAATTAAGGGAATCTGTATGAGAACGAGGGACCATCTTCTCCATTGCGTTCTTTCCACAACATTTGCCCCCCCCTTCCCCTTCAACAGCTGGCAGTGCAGCAATACAGTGTCATGGCCTTCATTGTCTGAAGGCCCCCCTGACAGATCTGTCACTGACCTTCCAGCACCATTCTCCCCCTCTCCTCCTCCCAACCCCCCCCCTTGCTGCTGTAACGCAACCGACGAACCTGGATAACTTGGCCGCGTTGGCAGCATCATTTGTGAAGAGGACGCGGCGCCAACAGCCGCCTTGCTGCTTGGGTTAACGCCGGACACCGAGGTGTTAGATACATTAGCGGCATACTGCTCTCCTGATGTATCAGAGCGGCTGGGCTCTGGAATTCCTCTCAGAACTTGCTGGTTGTTACTCCCATTCACAAGCGTTCTCAAATCCATTCCGACAAAAGTCCTCGGGGGTTGCTCCTATGGCTGCTGTTGTTACTGTTGTATCAGAGACAGGGGGGGAAAGGCAGGATGAGATGATCTCCTCTCTCCGCCCCCCCCTCCCTCACTATCAGACGGAGGAAGACCTAGACCTCTTTCTCTGGTTTCACTGTCGGTTTCCATAGAGAGAAGCTAGATCATGGGGACAGTCGTTTTTATATCCGTCTCTCCCCCCCCTTTTCCTCCTCCTCCTCCTCTCCCCCTGATTCTGAAGGGTCTAGAGGCACCACGTTTTTCTTGAAACCGGATGGCTTAATTCAAATCGGAGTAAATACTGCTGCTTCCACAACCTCCCTCCCATACCTGCAGCAGCTGACACAATCGCCATATAATTGTCTCCAGTATGGGTGCATGTACACAGACAACGGCGATACAGCCTAATACGAGTGACCGCCGGAATGCCCCCTATATCCATATACCTGCGCATATGCATGTGCATAGAGAGGGGGAGAGGGGGACTGATAGGCACTGGTGTAGACGGCAGGGTTAGGATCTTGAACGTAGTGGGGGGATGATCGACGCGGCCTACGTCTGGGCAGTCTGGGACTGATACTGAGTGCAGAAGGAAACCTGCAGGGTCGTTGGCGCATACAGGTATGACACTGAAGAAAAAGATCTCGACGTCACCCCTGGTGCCGTCACAGTGACTGCTGCTGCGCGTTGCTGTTGCTGTGGGTGGTCTATTGAAAAAAGTGGCTAATGGATGTCCAGGATCGACCCGTGTGCCTGTAGTATTGTGGATAGCTACATTGGTATGAAGCAGTTGGGAATGGAGAGATGCAGAATGACTGTTCGATCGCTTGCATGGGACTACACATAACCTTCCTGCAGGGCTGTATGATGCCATCTAAACTAGCAACAGAAGGCCAAATTAAATGAATGCGGATTCAGGTTCTCGTGTGGCATGCGGCAGATAGCTTGGAGTAGAAGAGATCATCGAGGCGGCATGTAGATGACTGATGATGGAGGTCGTGGTGTCACTGAGGGTTCACGTTTGTGTTTCTGTGGGTAGCCGTTCTCAGACTTGCATCATTGCAGTGCCCCCTCATCCCGTCTGGGCATCTCCAGTCAGAGGTTTGGGGGGGCGCGCGGTACAGCTAGGCAGGAAGAATCGGGCATGGAGGGCAAGGCCGTACTGGTCCTATGCCACTTCATTACTGAAGGGCACATACATGTCCTGCTTGTTCCAGGAGTAGAAAAATATATCAGTGAATGTGTTATGCGTGAGGAGGACAAGAGGGGCGGTTCTAGAGTGTCTGATACTGTTAGAAAAAGGCGGGTGAAGGTTGTTTATGGCGTTCTAGAGGGGAGAGGGAGCGTTCTGGTTTTTTGCTACCTGCGACGTGCCCCCTTCTCTTGCCAGGGCAGCCAAGATCATGTCTATCGCCTGAGCCTATTCTGCAATAAGGAAGGGAGGGAAGACAGGATAATTAGAGACACAGATATATACTGCATTTCTTGATAAGCTGACCGTGGCGTGTCCTACAACCATTGTCTCTAAGAACTTAGTGTTTAAGAAGATTGACCGATCGATCATCATATTAGCGGAATTCATTTTATCGGAAAACTTCATCAGAAAGAAGAAATGGGATGTTTAAAAAAGAAACATTTGACTCTTGAGTTAATTTTTAAAACCTTAACAGAGTGTACGAAGCAAAGAGCCACGCTCACCTTCTACCCAGAGCCCGGGTCCTTCAATCAGCTGGGAGCACTCGAGGACAGTCCTAGGACGGCAGCCCCTGCATGCATACAGACATTCATATACAATGAGAAAATCTTACAAGCGCAATCAAGCGCACTTATGTATATATGTATGTGTATCAGGTTTTGCAGATACGATATGTAGAAAGCTATCAACTTTAAAGGACCTATCACAAGAACCCAACGCATGCTGCATGAGAGCTGTAGAGAACACACTCAAGTCTATCTGACCAAGAAGGGACCGTATATATGTAAAGATCGCCACTCTCACACATGAATGTAAGAGAACCTCAAACAAGAGGAAAGGGCAAAGAAAAGAGGACCCGTTGCAAGTAGCTAAGAGGAGAATTCAACTGACCCCACACATTCCCTGCCAAATGCGCTTTGGCACACTTCAAAGAGCCCTGGAGCTGGATATAGAGTTCTTGTGTCCGCTTCAACATTGCTGGATGAAAAGAACAGTGGCAAAAAACAAAGTCAAAGAAATTGCTAAGCTAAACTGGCTAAACAACAGTTGTTGAGTCACACACAGCTATAGATTGCGATACAAAGGCGTGAAGCAGAATGATGCTTCATTATACATATATTCAAGAGGGCATCTGCAAAGCCGGGACTCATCAGGTCTTGCTATTGAGCCACTTCAAGATCCAGTTGCTCACACGCGTTCTCTTTATATAAACACTTCTGCAGACTGATGGCACACACCATGTAGAGTGAGCACGCATTGCGCGCCGATGTATTTTGGATTTGGTATGTACGGGTACGTACACAAACCTTATATTTTGTCATCCATATGAATTAAAAGTTCGCTGCGGGCGAAACTGAAATAAGGAGCCACAAATTTAAAGGCATGCCATTGGGCAATGTCCCCATCCAAATCCCCATAACAGTCAAGTGAGAGGTTAGGAGAGGGTGTAGACCAGGCAGCAAGACAGAGAGTGGTGGACCAGTGGTGAAAAACGATTTCGGTTGCAGTTCAGAGAGCAGCTTCTTCTACAGTACTTGTATCAATATAAGCAAGCCTTATCCTCAATCAAGTATAAGTAAGCCATGGGCCCGGGGCTTCAAAGCTAGCTTCAAAGTCATTGAATGTTGCACAGTTGCTGGGGAGGGGGTACTCGGCGTATGTCAGACTGGCCGACTGAACAAACGAAGGAGAGTGAAAAAAGAAGAGAGAAAGGGGGGGAAAGAACTATTGAAGGAATAAAGAAAAAAGGAGATCAAGAAAGAATTGAGTAGAATTAAATTTTGTAGAGAAAAAATATAAGGTTGAAAAGACCCGTTGCATGAAAAAAGAAAGAAAGAAGTAATACTGTTGAAGAGAAAGGAATTCTTTAACATATTTGGTATTAACACAAAGAATAGAAAAAGAAAGGAAAAGCAGGAGAAGGGGAGATCAGTAGAAGAAGTGTTGATCAGTGTTCTGTCAGGCCTACGGAAGCTAAAAGGGCTCAGATGCATCCTTATACGATCTTACACATAGAGGTCTCTTAGAGAGGGCACCTTTCATTCAGGCTTGCCTTCTCTCTATAACAGGCAGCATGTATGCACATCCATTCTCTGTATCTGAAAATTGCTGTCAATAATAAGTATGTGTCTATATTGAATCAATCACTGTATATTAGACCCTTTTACTATTAGGTTGATCTTACTTATCGAAGGACTTAATGTTTCTCTTATCTATGATCCATAACAATCAGTCTCAATTTTTACATCCCACCTTCACATCGAATTAATAGATCACGTGAACACATCCAGCAAGGCAGGGGGTGATTAAGAGTGCGAGGCCCCAGGCATGCACGGACCTCAGTACATCTCGCAGAAAGGGATTTTTATGGCAGTTCTATACCAAGCGCAACTCAATTTGGCACGATTACGATTGTGATTGCAAATGTGAAAAATATTTTTATCGCATAAACAGTCTTTTAAGACTTGCGATATGTTTCTGATAATATTTGTAAAGTCTGTGCAAATCTTCAAGTTCGTCTTCACCACCGATTACGTGTACAAAAAATATGAAAATTCAAAGTCAGGATTCGTTTTCTAGGGCCGCCCGACTTTGAATTTTCATATTTTTTGCAAACGTAATCGGTCACACGTACGAACTTAAAAATTTGTACAGACTTTACGAATATATATTATTAGAAACATGTTGCAAGTCTGAAAAAACTGTTTCCGCGATAAAAATATTTTTCCCATTTGCAATCGCAAACGTAATTGGCTGTATGGGTTTAATTGCCAAATTGAGTTGCGCTTCGTATAGGAGCAGGCATAGGGACCACGCGGGGTGCCTATGTAGAGCAACTAGGATTTTAAAAAAACAAAACAAAACAAAAAAAAGGATTGACGGAAATACGAACCGAACCCATGTATACCGGACCAATACACGCCCGGAGAGCTAGGCGATAAGAGATATAAAAGCTCCCCATAATTAAGATGCATACAGTTGACCGATACATGCATATACATGCAGAATTTTGTAGAGACGTATGTATATATATATATATATATATATACGCGTACAGCTATATATTAATATAAAGAAAATTATATATATATATATACATAGATCGTCGACGGCCGGTGATTCGACGGATTCGTTTCGATCGATTAATGCATCACAACAGCTGATACAGCTCAATATACAGGCCGGGGGCTCGAATGGAATTCTAGAATAGACATACATGGCGTAGCTTCAGCAAGAATGAAGGGGTCTCGGTTGATGTACAGCCAAGAGTCCCTTTCTGTTGACCCGTTTCAACATGTGTACGCTTTCCCGAAGTCTGTGCACATCTTTAGCTCTGTCTTTCAGC
>JAHBMJ010003531.1:0-32500 GCA_018398765.1 Chromera velia | reverse complement strand
CAAGCTGTCGTCGGGTCTGCTCTACACCCTCACGGGGCCTCCTCCATCTGGCGCCGCCACGTGCTGACAGACAAAGTGTTCCCTCCCCACGACACCGAATTTTTGGGGGACGATGTACAGCAGGGGATGAGGACAGCTCTGGCAGACGACATCATCTTAGAGGTAGGTGTGTGGCCGTGTTGGTGTTCTGCGGATTTCATGTCCTCGATTCTCTCCACTTCTTCAACTGTCTCTCTTTCTCTGTCGTTGTTCCTCAAAATGCTGCGTAGGGAGCTTGAAAGGATTTAAGAAGTAAGGCCCCTTTGCGAGGAGAGGACGTCTTTCCATTTTCTTTGCCTGCCGAAAGAGTGAATGTATGGTACCGAAAGACAGATTTTTCTTTCAAAGGAGCTCGGCAAATGAATGCAACCCTGTACGGCGACTTGTCGTCTCCTCCATGCAGGAGAGAGTCATCGACGGAAACGGCAAGAAAGTTGTGAAGATGAAGTCTGCAGCAGAGACCGTAGCTGCGGAATGGGACGAAGGGGGTTCTATGAGGAGGGGGAGGGGCGTCGGGAAGTCTGTGAAGGACGATGGGGGGCCCAACAGAGACGAGAGTCAAGTGGATGTGCAGCTCTCTCCGGTGAGTTAGTGGCTGATCGCCGGATGGTGGCAGTGGCGAATGGACGAAGAGAGAGAGAGATGATGAGAATATTGAAAGTATCGGATACACAAATGGGCTCGACTGTCTGCTCAAACAGAACCTCCATTCTTGCCGTCTTTCTACGTTCCCGCATGCCTCTTTCTTCACATCTTCATCATCTGGCCCTTCGAGTGGAAGAGCTAGGAATCTTCCATCATGTCTCGAGCCTGTTTGTTGCTCTCTCCCTCCCCCTTCACTTCTTTCAGGTACGCAAAACCTTTTGGCTTGATTACCTTGTGGAGTCCTGCATTGCCACAGAGGCGCCTGCAGATTTCGTGACACTGTGGAAGCAGAGGTGGCTTTCATGGGATCTGGCTGCGAACAGGTGACTGAGTGAAGTGAAGTGATTTCATTTGATCAGAGCTTCGTCTGCTCTGTGATGGTGAAGGAGGGCCGTGATTCTGCATTGGCTTGCGGAAACGAATTCGAAGAGCAATCACGAAAGCGAACTGTACAAGGGCGAGACAGAAATACACAGACAGACAGACAGACAGACAGGGAGGGAGGGAGGGAGGGAGGGAGGCAGACAGACGGGCAGGGAGGCAGACAGACAGACGGGCAGGAAGGCAGAAACACCAATGCCGGAGGATTGCGGAGGAGCTGCGTTTCAAAAGGTTTGTTGTGTGTATCATTTGCAGACATCCCTTGATTGCCCTTTTTTTTGTGGCGGGCACTTTGAAGAACGGCAACTGGAGGATTCAGTTCGCGAACATCTTCCTCGTTGTTGACACCATCTCACAGGTCGGTCGGCAGACAGGAAATTTTCTTCGCTACAGAGGGGCTCCGCTTCATGTCGTGATTCAAAGCAAAACAGCGGACAGCCAGACAGAGACAACAGCACCCGCATACGCACACACATTCACACACATATATACATATGCTTGTATGAATACACGCTTTCACAGACTCACTCACACGCTCACACACTCGCACACTCACACAAAGGAATAGAGAGACGGGCAAACGCACAAAAATGCGGCACAAACTATTTGAGACTCCCGAGGAATTTTAGTGAAAAAGACGCCACACATACGGAGGGCCGACAGAGCGGGACGTTAGAGAGGAGCAATCGCAAAAAGTCGGAAATCCGACCAGCCCCGCGCCACGTAGAAAGATATGAGTTCAACGAAAAATTCTTGCCTCTCTTTCATTCCTCCATGTGTGCATGCAGATGTTAGAATGGACCAAGTGGCCCGCGCTGATCTACGCTGGCCTCATCTCCCCGTTGATCCTTCTTCCGATTTTCTTCGCCTTTCTGCTCTTTGATTATGGCTTCCTTGCCATTCTTTGGTTCAAGACCAGAAACAGGGGACTGCAGCAGATTACTTGGTTGGTTTGTTTTTTGTTCATTCAGTTCTGCATGAAAGGAAGAAGAGTGCTGTGCGCATTGTCTTTCCTTTTTCTCTTACAATGGGACTTCAGACAAACCGGATTGGATTTGTTTTGTGTGCATTCCGCTCTTTTGTGGACCGTCTGCAGTTGGAGCAAAAACCCTGGGTGAAAGGAAGAGATTCTCTTTCGGTAATCTGCAGGGATCGGTCTTGGCTTTTGACCCACAGCCGAGATTCATGTTTGATAAGCTTTCTGCCTCTTGGGGTGCAGGTATGCCTACCTCTTTTTTCCCTTCTACCGGCTCATCTCCTCGCTTCTGTTCAGACAGAGCGCGATGGTGGAAAACGTTGTGCGCTACACAGCGGCAAAGAAAAAGGCCATCTCGATCTCGCAGAGGGAGAAAGACGGGTCAATGCTGCCGTGTCCTCCTCCGGAAGTGGAAACGACAGAGGTCAGCAAGTCACGCAGTCATATAGACCGACAGACGGTCCATGTGTTGCCGAGACATACAGCCAGGTGGACAAACAGACAGCTTGGAAGACAGAAACAAAGACAGACAGACATTTCAACTGACTTCCAAGTATCCCTTCAGGTGTCGCCTTAAACTCTCGCGGCATTGCTACTCATTCTTGTACTTCGATCGAGAAGCGCAAGGATGTACATTAGTGTGGTGGAGTTTTCTGCTATGCAGGTAGACTGGCGGTCCATCTGGAAGCTGCCTGACGGTTTTCTTGTCAAGAAGCACCCTCGGACCTCTCAGTATCCCGGGGTGAAGTGCGAGCCCGAATGGACTGCCGTGAAGGTGATGGGTCTGTTCTTCTTCGCCTTCTTGGTCTACTGGATCCTTCCGCTTCTGCCGAAAACGGAAAATCCTGGAGAGACTGGTGTGCAGAGCCAAATCACGGCTCTCGTGTGCATCATCGTGGGGGGGTTGATCTGGATGGTTGTCTGGTCAGTGTGACTTGTTCCGTTTCTCTCTCTTTTGATGGGAGGGAGGGAATGTGTGTCAGCTCTTCAGGATTGTTTCAGTCGGCCGGAACTTTAGAGGCCTGTTGTTGGAATGCAAAAATTGTGTTGCATTGTTGCATGCAGATCGTTTCAACGTTCTATGACCTGAGACTCTCCGCTCCTCATTCCATTAATTTACTGCCTGTGTATTGTCTCCTCACGCTACTGTACTATGTTCTCCCTCCTCCTGCCTCAGGAGCGCTCTTCCAGAAAAGTACTGGGGCCCGCATGCCCAAAACGAGGACGTGCAATACCAGAGGAACAATGAGAGCAGGTCGGTTGGTCCGTTTTTTTTGTATGTGGCTCAGCAGGAAGCAGAAGAGAGAGAGGGAGCAGGGAGGACGACACACATAAATTCGAAAGGAACCTCTTGATCCTGTTGCTGTGCTTTTGTCCCCGCGTCGAATGACGTCTCGAGCACACCTGACTAACTTGAAGTTGATCATCCTCCTGTTCGTCTCTCTGGTTGCCTTCAGAATGGACGCCTTCTGTTTTGCACCGCGGGTGGCCGGGCTTGCTGCGCGTGCCCGAGCTCACATGGAGGGCCAGAGAATACCAAAGGGAGCTGCCTGGGAGGTCCTCTCGTGCGGACGCAGGGCCCAGCATGTG
Organism: Chromera velia; assembly: GCA_018398765.1. Lineage (NCBI taxonomy): Eukaryota > Chromeraceae > Chromera > Chromera velia. Next base: position 28,869 of record JAHBMJ010003531.1, on the reverse strand, counting down.
ATTGCCCTCTGGTTGCCTCAGTCTCTTTTTCGTCTCTGCTGCTGGAGACGGAAAGTGGTCGGGAAAGGGGCAGAAGAGGGGGAGGGGGGGGAAGGGGCTGGACTCACCGGGGTTGTAGGAGCACAGGGGGCAGGGCCTAGGGGAAGTACTGGGAGCACCAGGAATAGGGGAAGCAGGGGGAGCAATAATCGTTTAGTGGGATCTCGAACGAAGAGGTTCTGGAGGGATGTTGAGAGCGCAGGCTGGTCGTGGGATGAGAGCACGGCAGCCTGCTCGTCTGTACAGAGAGGACCAGTTGCTCCTACTTTGCAGGTCCGTCGGTTGAGTGACTGTTGTGAACCCATCAATCTGTCTCTTCTCTATGTTCGCAGCTCGTCACTATATCAATTTACATTTTGTTTTGATATTCTGCAGACACGTTTCATGATTTTCCCCGGTGTTGTCTTTTTGTGCGCGTCTTTCTGTGCAGGTGGTAGAAGATCTACGGAGCTTCCGAGAGCTCGGCAGAAAGCATCGTCGTGCATCGTTGACGATGAGTTTTCGGACATACAGATTCCGTTCGCGTCAGATGTTTGATGACTCGATGTTCGTTCAGAAAGACACAGACAACGGAAATAAAGTTCCCAAATCACCCAGCAAGTCTATGATAAGGGGTAGTGGGGGTTCGCGTTTTAGTCTTTTTGGTATTCCCATTGGAGGGGGAGGTAAACGTTCACTGCCTGCGTCACCCCTGACACCCAACAGAAAAGCAGCAAGCCCGAACGATCAGCCTGGGCCTCCAAGTGTTCGAAGCGCACTCCGACTCCCTTTCGGAGGGTCATCACGGAATCTTGGACAGTCTGCGGGCTCTGCCGTTCGATTCCTTCAGAACTCCACTGCCGGGCACGCCCCTGTCCCTGCAGGAGACGAAGATGAGATTCCTGTGGCAGAGGTTGTCCCTTCAGGTGACAGAGACGGGATTCCTAGGCCAGATAGTTGGGAAGGGAATGTGAATGTGAAGGTGGACATGCCCCCCTCATCTCCCAAGAGACCTACACTGGTAGGATTTCTTCCGGAAAGGCACCACCAAATGCCCCCACCAGAGGAAGCAGAGGAGGAAGAAGATCTGGACCTAGGAGAAGTGCCCCTGAGAAGAAAAAATAGTATTCTTGAGAGAAACAGACCCCCTCCACTAGGTCGCTTAGACTCCACAGACGGCCCCACTGGCCCCTCTGTTCAAGCCGGAGGCCGCCCCCCTCCCCTGGGGCCTCTTGAATTCGAACCCGAGGGGGAAGAGGAAGAAGAAGAGTCGCCTAGTGGGCATCTGCCCCTGTCTGCCCGGTCTCCCAGCAAAAAACAACTTCTCTTCGCCCTGGGTCCTGACGAAGAGGAACGAGAAAAGGAGAAGGCCCAAACACCGTCTCGACCGTCACGCCGGAGTGTTGCTCGTCCCCCCGATTCCCAGGCCTCGATGGACGGGTTCTTCAGAGGGGATTCCCAAGAGAGCCAAATTGAAAGACAATGGTCTGCCAGGAGATCACCCAGCCGATCTGAAATGGACTCAGCAGACTGGCAAGTCAGGTCAACAGGCAGTGCCCGGATCGTGAGGGGAATCTCCGATGCCCTCAGCGCTGCTACGCGCACTGCACAGTCAGTTAATCTCCCCGAAGTGCATTGTTTTGCATTCCTTCGTTTTCGCCTTTCTCAAACAATTGCTTTCTTTCTTTCTTCTCTACCTCGTACCGTTCTGGCGCGACGCATTTCCCCCCAAGTATTTGGTTTTAACACTGTGGATGCATTTGAGCCTGGAGGTCACTCGTCTTACCTTTTCCCCTTGCCTCTTGATGCAGAGAGCGAGAGGCTGCCCGGGAAGAGGCCGCAAAGGAGCAGGCGGCGATGCCTGCAGCCTCCACACGCAGGTTGCCGAATAGGTGGGTGGATACGTACATACATGTATGCATACATGCATGCGTGTGTGTGTGTGTGTGTGTGTGCGTGCATGAACACCTGGATTTCCTGATTGTCTTATCCATCGAGAGCGTTGCACAGGGCCACTCGACCTTCCATCTCTTTCTCTCTCTTCTTTTTTCGACTCTCTTCTCTCTTCTCTCTGTCTCTGTCTCTGTCTCTGTCTCTCTCTCTCTGTGTGTGTGTGTGTGTGTGTGTGTGTGTGTGCATGACGGACGTGATCCGAGTTATGTTTGTGTATTGACCTGCCTTTGTATCCGTTATTCATGGTTGCAGAGTAACTTTTGTGATCTGGAAATGGCACAAAATCCTATCGTCAGTCGGCAGCTTTATTTTATGTGACTCCTTTGTCCACTTTGTTTTTATTGTCTGTCTCCATTGCTGTCGTGTCCCGACCAGTCAGTCTTCCTCTATTTTGCGGTCTTAGCACGGAAGGTCGCACATCTCCCCCGTTCCCTTCTTGCATCAACTTTCACGTACGCTAACGCCTCCTCTTTGATTTATCCCATACCACCATGCAGACAAATCTGGCTTCGGGACCATCCTGTATTCTCGCTCTTGGCCTTCACTCAGCGCAACCCGCACGCTCCCCTTCTTGGCAGTGTTTTGATCGTGTGCTTTCATATCCTCATCCCCGTGGTCGTCTTCCTTCTGCCCGATGGATTGCTTCCGACCCAACTCACAGACCCAGTCCGGGGCGTGAAACTGGCTAACTCCTGCGTGCTTGCCACAGCTGCTCTGGCAGTTGTGCAGCCTCTGGGTGCGTTGGTGGACTGGTTTTTCTTCTACAGTCCAAAAGAGAGCCTCTCAATTGCAGACGTGGAGGACAAGTTCGTCAGACAACAGGCGGCACTCATCGCAACGTCCTTCCGGGCTGTTGGACGGAGAATATCCCTTGCTGTCACAGGACGAGCCTCCGAGGTAGGCACTCCACGTGCCAAATCTGCCAGCCGAGCCGCTCTCAGAGACGGTTGGGGGGGCGCTCCCTCCCCAGGGGGTGCATCGAGTCCCTCCACCCCAGGGCTAGGCAAAGGTGCCCCATGGCAACCCGACGGAATGAATCTGTTTGAAACAGCAGTTTCTGATCAGTCCCCTGAGATCAAAGGAAGATCCCCCGCTAATCTCCCTCATCTTCCCTCCAGTCCTGTGAAGGCCGTCCCTAGAATGTCCTCTCTGAAAAAGAGCCCCTCCAGCCCCACACCACAACACTCGCAGTCAGGCAGGGGTCTTCTAATCGAGGTACCCGTCTCAGACCCCTCACCTGAGATCAAAGGACGGTCTCCAGCCAATCTGCCGTCTCTACCATCTGCTCCCACCCCTGTAGGTGACCCGCAGAGCAGAGAAACAGAGGGGCCTCTTGTAGAAATGCCTGTCTCTGATCCGTCTCCTGAGGTTAAGGGACGCTCTCCCGCAAATCTCGCCGCTCCGCCGTCTCCTATTTCTGCTGAGTCCCCTCAATCGAGGCCAAAGCAGGGACTCATCGAAGTTCCCGTATCAGACACGTCCCCCGAGGCCATCAAAGCGCGTTCCCCGGCTGCAAATGTCCTTCTGGAGAGTGCGAACAACAGCGAGTCCAAGGACGGAAACTCAAAAAGCCAAGCATCACTAGAAAAGGGCAGGAGCCAGGGGGCAGAGACGCCCCAATCTCGAAGGAGCCTGGGTGGCTTCAGAGTCTCATTCCATCAAGGAATGTCGGCAGAGATAGAGGACGATTTACAGGGGGACGAGGAAGGGGGAAACGGTGGAAAACCCGAGACACCAGAAGTCGGCGGAGCAACGCCTAAGGCAGGTGGCACAGAGACACCAGGAACACCAAAGGCAGGGGGGACAACACCAAAAGGGGGGGAGGGGACGCCTAGGTCTGCAGGAAGGGGTCAACTCCAGATCATCGCAATGAGCTACGGGGAGAGATTCCGAAGACGTGCGATTCGAATGGAGCGTGTTGGGACCCTCATTCTCTCTGTCGTGTGTGTGGTTGCTGCTGGGGCGGCGCTCTACCTGTCCTTGCTGCCTCGTCCCATATCGGTGAGTGGGTCAGTGGGGGCATTTCTTTACATGCATTCATAATTTTCCGACCGACCTCTGTCCATTTGCTGTTCTCCAAAGAGTACACTTTCCATCGCTTTTCTTTTCCAATCGCCAGTCTGTTTGCCGTTGCCTCCCTCATCCATGCTTGCATGCTTGAGCCTCATGCATGGATCCTAAGGATGGCTATATGCTGTGACTCAATCGCATCTTGGTTCGCTGTTCACCGTGTAGCTTCCAGTACCAGCACGACAAGAAGAAATACCATCATGATGATTTTTTTTTCTGGTATTCCGTTTGAACTTTACAGTTCTCAGACCGTTTCCTTTCTGTCTTTCCCTCCTTCCTGCAGGACACAGGGGCTTTTGAGATGCGGCTAGGCATGTTGATGATCCTCTACCTCCTCTTCTTTCCCTTCTGCTACTCTGTTATGCTGGTCTTCCTCGTCAGGTCTGTCTGTCTTTCTGTCTGTCTGTCTGTCTGTTCGTCCATTTGTCTGTCTGTCTGTCTGTCCGTCCATTTGTCTGTCTGTCTGTCCGTCCATTTGTCTGTCTGTCTGTCTGTCTGTCTGTCTGTCTGTCCGTCTGTCTGTCTGTCTGTCTGTCTGTCTGTCTCTCTGTCTGTCTGTCTGCCTGCCTGCCTGTCTGTCTGTCTGTCTGTCTGTGCGTCCGTCTGTCTGTCTGTCTGTGTGTCTGTCTCTCTGTCTGTGTGTCTGTCTGTCCGTCTGTCCGTTTGTCTGTCTGTCTGTCTGTCTGTCTGTCTGTCTGTCTGCCTGTCTCTCTAGAAAAAAAAACCAATATAATCTGTCCGTTTGAGGAGGAAGGAAAACAAAAAAGAAGTCGAGCAGTCTGTCTCTCGGCAGAGACGTCTGGAAGAGGGGAAGGGCAACCGTTGAGATACCGAATCATTCGCAAAACAAAAGGAAACGGATGAAAAGCAGAGAGGACAGATTTGTGCAGAGCCAAAGGGACAGCACTCATTTATAGGCAGGCAGGTCGGCAGGTTGGCAAGTAGGCAGAAACACAGACAGAGAGGCAGGCACAATTCCTACATATGGTGAATTCGTTTTGTTCTCATCTCAGTGTCTTGGTTGGTCCGTATGATTTCTTTTCTTGTTTGCTGTATGATTGAAAACAAAAAAGAAAGGAAAAAAAAATCTGTTATATTGTCTGTCTGTCTCTGGGTTTTTGCAGGTTATGCATCCACAGAGAAAGCTTCGAGAGATTTGCCAACGCCTTCCCGGGGCTTCTGCGTTTCCAGTCCTGTGCGAAGCAGCCCTGTCCCGTGGGTGTGTGGAGGGAGGCGTGGGAGGTCCTCGACAAGCAGAGGAAGCAGAAAGTTCGGAAGGCGAACACGATGGAGGTAGCAGCAAGGAGAGAAAGCCTGACGGGAGAGGACCTCGTGCCTCAGACGGAGTCCCAAATCGTGGCGCTGTACGGAGAGATTGGGTGGTTGTCTCAGGGGGCACAGACACGACAGCAAACCGCGCCGTCTGGAGCTTCAGCAGAGGTGAACCTAGAGGACTTTCAGCTGGAAGAAAAGAAACCGAAGGTTGTGAGGTCCTGAGGGAGCAAAGGAATTCACAGAGCGGGGGGACACAGTGTCTTTCTGCCTTCTTTTTTTCTTTCCGGCAAGTGCACTATAAAGAATTCAATAGAATATCAGTGAACCTAGACATTCAAACAAGCCAGAATGAAGAAAGGCGTCACTAAAGTCATTCACCTAAATGAGCAAGGTAAACGACTGAGAGTCTCCTAGGGCTTCAGCATGGAGTCTGAGGCTTGATGAAGTGGCCTGTCTGACTCCCTTTTTTCATTCAAATGAAGGAGACTGCATGGAGAAATGATCGTGTCAATGAATCCCGAGACATCGTGGCCAGTGTTCTCAATCCAAACCCCACGCGACCTCGTTGGGACAATGTGTAGTAGCCAGGGGAGGCATAAAGGTGCATTCTCTGACGATGAAAGAGAAACGCGGAAGTGTGCGGAAAGGATTTCAAATTGATTGATTGTTCCACATCAAGGATTTCTTCTGTGTAAATGGTGAATGAACGCGCTCTTGTTTTATCTGCATGGTACAATCGGATCTGTGGATGAATGGAGCAACTTGTCAAACAAAAACACGTGATTGAGATGGACAATCGCAAGCGTTCGTGACTGATGCTTTGACTGCAGTTTTTTCGTCAAGTCGTTGTCTCTCACATTCTTCAGTTTCTTGATTTTTTGTTCTGATTCGACAGCATGAAAGGTCAATGACTCGCTCGGTGTGTTTTGTCTGTATGTCACTGAATGTACAGCGGAATGGATCCACTTCCTCTCGTGTTCTCACACGAGGCTTAATTCATGAGTGAGGGACGGTGTTGAGAATTCATGTACGATGCATCTGTCTCCTCACCTCTCCGTTGAAAGGTCTTTTCCTCTCCTGAATGAATCGTGTGGAGATGGGATGCACGCTGGTCTGGCCGTCTGTCTGCTCGCAGTCTTCGTTTGCCCTCCCTGTGTATTTTCGGCCTGCTTCCTGCAAAAGCCCGTCTTTGCTCTAGAGTGGCCGACTGGTGGTGCTCGCTCTCGCAAACCATGCACACTGTTCCCGTTGCAATGCCGCGTGCCTGGAAGGGAAACACTTGTCCAGAGTTTTCGAGAGCCTCCTTGCGGCTGCTTCGTTGGGCTGGTCTGGATTTTGTTTGTTCGTTAGGGGTGGGAGTGCCGCAACACCCTGGCACCAGCGGGCAGCAGCGACGGAGAGTTCATGGCACCGGCTCTCTCTTCTTTAAGGACAGAGCTAGACATGCAGTTGCGGAAGAGGTCTGCACGCGGCGGGCGGGGGCTATCGCTTCTTCACATTTCCCTCCTCTTGCCAAGCTCGCCCCCCTTCAACAAGCTTTTCCCTCCTCTCATCGCATGTTTGTGTTTCTTCTTTGCAACAAATCCGCCTCTGGTCTCTACTCCTTTTCCGCCCTCCCTCGATCTGCTCTCACAGTAACCGACGGCTCTCTGTTCGGTTTCTTACGTCTGCTCTCATTTGACCCAAAGGCGAAAGCAGTGCTGTGTCTGTTGAATGTAACGATCACAAACTCTGTGTACATGATTCTTGTATTCGGTGTGTTGATGACTTCATGCATAGACTTTCTTCATGTGCCAAGTGGCTGGATGAAAGAGAATTCCTGCACTGCCTGGCTGAGCTGGAATCCATTAATTCAAATGATTGTAACTGTCCACTCCCCGGTGCAAGTACATCTGAACTCTTCATCCGTAATGTCATTCGATCGCTTCTACGCTCGCATCCGGTCTGTCTCTTTGATGCCTGTCTCCCTATTCTAGAAAGTGATTAACTGATCAACTCCACCGGCGACTGAACAAACAACAACCATGCATGTATGTGCCGCCCGGGAGCTTAGCGCTCCAACTGGGGTTAGGCATCCTCTAACTAACTAACTAACTAACTAACTAACTATCAACAGGATGCCCTCACAGGGCACGCTGCGCACAACCGTTTGATTGTTAATTCAGTCGATTGAGAAGCTGTATGAACCTAGTCGCTAGGGTGTGTTGGAAAGAGGAAATGAAACCTTTTGGGGCTTGCACAGCATACAGACCGACAGACATATAAATACATATGCCAGTGTTTGTCTCTGTTAAGCAGTATGGTACTTGATTGGAGTGGATTTGCACCGACGCGGCACCGTCGACGGGAACAAGACTGTCATTTCTAAAATATGTCCCCAGAGCTAGTCTTAGGGCCCTCAATTTTCTAATTTTTTTAGTAATTTTTATATTGAAACACTTCGAAAATGGCTAGGCGATGCACAGTGATAAAAAAAAAAAAATCTGGAGAAGCCTAATTAATTAGAGTCTTTTTTATTTTTTTATTATTATTTTATTTGAAGTGCCAAACATACAATAAAAACACATCTAATTAACTATAAAACCTACCTTTGGTATATTATAAATTGGTAAGTTTGCTTGGACTTTTGACCACTATGCAGACTAAAAAAAAAAAAAAAGAAAAAAAAATCTCGATATCTATTCTTTTTTTTTTTACCACTGTGTGTCGCCCTAGGCATCGCCTAGGAAAATGGATTCCTTTTAAATTAATTATAAGTAATTGATTCATCAATCAGTGCTGCTAACATAATCATTATCATGGTACGCTATCGCCGTCAGCTAACAAATAACCTTACAGACCTGGGTTAAATTCCCCTAGGCCTATTATAGAGAAAAAAAACAATAATGTAAGCCCGTCCTCACTTAATTTTTTTTTTTTAATCATGAAATGATTAAAAGGTTTTGTATTTATTGTAACGACTGATGCCAGAGGTACTACTGCCTGTCTCAGGAGATGCTGATCAATCAACCATCTAAAAAACACACACACTCACACCGTTGCATGACTGCAGAGGCTATGTGACTGTACAGTCTGTGTAAGAACTAGGCTATGCACTCCATAATAAAAAAAAAAGTTTCCAATCTTTATTTATATATGAACTGAAAAGTATATATGGTTTTCAATGCAACACCCCATGCAATACTCTTGCAATACTTAAACAACAGTTGCTTACATATTGAATGTCATATAATAAATAAAAAAAAAAATTATTTAAAAAAAAAATTTTTTTCTCTTCTTTTATTTATTTTTACTTACTATAGTGCGAAGCCTAGTGCAACATCCCTAGTGCAAGAAACATGATTACCACAATTTACTAACGCCTAGGCCTATTACAGCAAAAAAAAAAATAAAGCCGATTCTCGCTTACTTTTTTTTTTTTTGCCTGACGATATTAGGTGACAAACAACTGTTATTCAAACATTGCATAAGTGTCGTTTTGGTGTTGCACAAGTGTTGCTTAGGTGTTGCACAAAACAAAAAAAAGAAAAAAATAATTTAAGCCAATTCTATTTTTTTTTTTTTTGCTGTGATACATCTAGCTATAGAAATTTTCCGGGAATTTAGTGGAATTTAGCGGGATTTATACCTTTATCATTGGTTTCTTAGAATTTAAAGCTGAATTTGGTCGATTTTAGTGGAATTTACCCTTAGAATTTAAAGCTGAATTTGGTGGATTTTAGTGGAATTTACCGTGAAATCTGCTCGTCTAGATTGCACTAAACTCCACAAACTTTGAAAGCTTATATTTCTCATGATCTGGAACAAATTAAAAGCTCAAATAATTCAATTTAAGAGCGTAGTCTTTGTAAAGCTTTATAGTTAAGATGTATATAAACACCGGTAATGTGAGCTTCTAATCAATCAACTTCTTTAAAAAGTGATTACATTTAATTAATTTTGATTATACAGCCTTGTCTAAGGAATCTATGCTAGTGAGCCGTGTCACCCCCCCCCTCTGTGTGAGCCTGACGTAGTGTCCACACCCTACAAAACTAAGTTAAATTCCCCGGGAATTTATTGGAATTTACCCTCAGAATTTAGTGGAATTTAATGGATTTTAGTGGAATTTGCTGTAGAATCTATGTACTCGTCTAAATTCCACGAAATTCCATAAACTTTGAAGGCTTCTTTCTCATGATCTAGAAAAAGTTAGGAGCTCAAAATAGCAGTGCTTACAGAGCTATAATTTAGCCTATAAAAGGTATATAAACACTGCTAATTTGAGCTCCAAACTCTTTTTAGATCATGAGAAATAAGCCTCCAAAGTTTGTAGATAGGGCTTGGAAAAGGTGCACCTCAGAAAAGATGCAAACCAGACAGTTGCACCAGATGCACCTGTTTTGCACCAGATGCACCTGATGCACCTGTTTTGTACCTAATAGAATGGAATTGGGTGAAAAGTGCCAGCGTCATGGCCATACAACACATCATGGCCCTACCTCTACGGCTCCTTGCAACCCCAAACGCGCGCATGTTGCCGGGCCGCAGTGCACGGAACAAATCCGATCACCCGATTTTTGAGATGAAAATCGGCTGCAGGGCTCACTGCATGTATGAACGAATACACATATATGTGCTGCATGAAATCAAGTCTAGCTATATCATGTGAGAACCTCTTCTCTTTACAGTATGAGAACTGTTTTATGGGCTGCCCTATATAATAGAAACGACTGCATGTGCACATACAGCAATGAGGAGCACACGAAAGTAAAAGGATCAGAACAACAGGTTTGAGTCAAGAAGCTGTGCAAGCAGACTGAGTCCGTTTGCAAAACAATGGCACAATGCTAAACGGTTTGCCGGGAAGAAAACAGCTTCATCGATCTTAAAGTTTTGCAATCAAAGATGAATGCCAACACAGTGCTGTACGGAGATTCTTTTTCATATTAATATGAAGAAAAGAAGCAGAAACGGCACATACATAGGAACATACATACATAAAGGTACGTCCCTCTTGGTTGCAGGTAAGGACTTTTGAAACCTGGTGTTGGGCGCTCTTTATGATTGGCGGGCTTGATCTATCTTGGTCAGTAACAGTGCAATTGGTTTGATCATTCAATTTGCTGCTTTATGTCAGAGAGTGGAACCATTTGTCACTTCCGTCTGCTGATGGCTCGTCAAGTTTGCATGCTTACATACAGATCTGTATCTGACTTTCTGTCATACCACAGCTTTTCGTTGTGTTTGGTACTTCCAGAAGGTTTGAAGACCGTCTGTAAAGGGAAGTGCAGCTTTTGTAGGGGCGTTCACCCCTTCGTTTGCGAGTCGTCAGTCATACTGGTCCTGTATACCGGTCACTACAGTTAATCACTTCTCAATTTCACAAACCGGGGCCCTGTCCAGATAGACGGCTTCACACAAATGTTAATAAACAAAAGAGAAGCTGTTCAAGAACAGAGAGAGCCTTCTTTTGGATCTGAAAACGGAGAAAATACTTGTAACAGCCGCGTAGATCCTTGCAGGTGGCTCAGGAAGGTATGGAAAGACATGCTAGTCTGGATGAACATCATGAATTAAGCCGGGTCAGTCGGAAAAAAATGGTCTGGGGTTAGGAATCGCATCTGTTTGGCTCTGTCTATGTTTCTATCATTTTTTAAAGCCAAACTCAAATCAAAAGCCAAAGCCTCTCCTCTACCCCAACCAGCCCGCATTAAACCCGATGAGTTTCTAGGGAAAAAAGACGTCATACTCAGTCTGAGGTCGATTTTCAAGTCAAACTTCGAGTGAAAGAAAATCTATGAGGAGCTTGCTCTCTCCTCTTCTTTCTCCTCTTCTTCTTTCTCTCCTTCCTCTTTTTTATCTAGTTTTTATCCTCCGTTGTCGTTTTGGGGAGGGGGATGAGTGAAGAAGAGAGCTAAGGTATGACGGGGTTGGGCTCTGAGCCTCTAAGATCAGGCCCTCGCTTGCCCTTGCTCAGAGACGAAATCCAAAAAAACCTTCCTTTGTTTCATTCTTTCTTCTTTTTCTTTTTCATGAAAACGTATCATTTGTGGTTGCTGTCTTCAGGAGTTTGCACCAAAGGGGCATGTGTGTGCAGTTTGAAAGATTTATGGATCGTATAAGCTAAGACATAACTGGACTACGGTGCAGCACGCAAACAGCGCCAAACATATTCAAATGCTATAGATCATATATAGAAAGCATTGAACAGGTTTTAAATGAAAAAAAGAGACCCAGAAAGAGACCAAAGTCATGATATAGTCAGAGACATATAGTCTTCAATTACATGCAAGATTTTTTTTTTCTTTTCGTCTTTTTACTGACATTTCTAGTGATATTTTATGTTGTTTTACACAGTAAAAGTTTGTGTAGCCACTCTACATCATAAAAAGCTTTTAGGCCTTAAATAAGGTGCCTTTTGGCCGCTAAAAATACTAGAAATCAACCATAGAAACCTAGTTGTCATATAGTAAACAGTGCACCTTATTTTGCATCTGTTTTACACCTAATTTAAGGTGTAAACTTGTTTTTGCACCAGCACCAGCACCAGCACCTTATGCACCTTTTCTCAGCCTTATTTGTAGAATTTAGTGGAATTTAGATGAGTAGATTCCACAGTAAATTCCACTAAAATCCATCAAATTCCACTAAATTCTAAGGGTAAATTCCATTAAAATTCCACTAAATTCCCGAGAAATTTAACCTAATTTTATAGAATTTTTTGTAGGGCAATATCGAATTGTTTGAAGTTGAGATTTTCTGCTCCTTTGAGCTTTTCCATTCACCTTGAGAAGGTGCTCATACAAGCTTCATTCTATGATCGCACATACTCATTCTATTCTAATTGATCTGTTTGTAGTGGTGCGTGTAAGAGTTGAAGGATAAGAGTGGTGGCACTGTGGTGCAGAGTTGCAACGCCGCACATGTAGTCGCGAGCTCTGTATTGAAGGAATTAACCATTTGCATGCGTACAGAATTAACAGCGATATACAGAAGCATGCAATCAGTCTGATATACTGAAAAGCAGTCGATTGAACAGATTGAGAAAGACCTAGAGAAAGACAGTCTTAGACAGAGGTCCAGAGGACAGTAATGGAATAAAGTACCATTAAAGTATTAGGCTGAAACTACTTTCTGTTGTAGACGGACGACAGCATCGCTGAGTCTTCATCATGGCTACCTAAACCTCCCTGAACCTAAGTGCCACTTAAAAAAATATAATTAAGATGATCTCTATCTGCAGCATCGTTTTTCAAGAGACCATCGACACCTGTGGTGTAGACGGTCAAGACACCGTTCAGATATGTGGCTTTGGCTTTCAAGACACCGCAAATGATCTGCGCCTACGGCGCAGACTTTGATCTAGGCTCTGCACTCCATTAAAAAAAAAAAGTTTCCAATCTTTTATTATTTTTTTTATTTATCAACTGAAAAGTATATGGTTTTCAATGTAATACCCCGACATGACCCCGTGCAACACTCTTGCAACACTTGAACAACAGTTGTTTACCTATTGAATGCCATGATAAATAAAAAAAAAATCTATAAAAAAAATTTTTCCCTTCTTTTATTTTTTTTTTAATGTATATGTAGTGCGGAGCCTAGGCGGACTTTTAAGCTTATCCAAAAATGTGGCTTGAACTTTCAAGTGGTAGTTAGGTTCAGGCAGGTCCCACCTAGATCAGAAAGAAACAAATCCTGGCCAGCGCTGTATCTATATAGAGATTTCATTTTAGATTGATCAGACTGCACATACCGTCTACCTATCTTCTATTAAGAACCCTGATTATAGGGGTATTAATGACAGTTTTACAATCTATGCACGGAATCAAATTCTACATTAAATTAAATTATATCCAGTCTGTAGAATATAAATTGAAAGTTATTTAAACAGCCACACTAGCAGCCACAGCGTTTTATTAAATATACAATGCTATTAAAGTACAATGTTAGGTTCGAATGTGACTATATATACCGGGTACTATACCCATATATATATATATATATATATATATATATATCACAGGAATACAAGCCGTGAAGTTGCCATCCCGGGCCAGCAGTAAACCCTATAGCAGTGAACCTCGGGACAAACGTGAAACATAAATTCAAGTTCAATTCAATCCAATCCAATCTTCTGAATCCAATCTAATGCGTGCACGTATTCAATCGAACCCACAGGCAAATCAACAACTATGCAGAGGAAGAGCCAAGCATGCAGCATGCCTTCGTTCTCAAAGCTTGGCATGACAAGCCGGAACAAGAATGCATGTAAAAGTCTAGGCAAAAGTGAGAATACCAGAACCCTAAAGGAAGAAAAGAAGAAAGAACGGTCCACCGTATGACCGCTTGCCAACCCACCGTATGGCGGCAGGTCTTTCACGCTCTCCCAGCCTCGACAGCAACGAAAGTGGAGGGGGCTTACCGAAACATCCCTGGTCAGGGGTCTTCATAACGGCGGTGCGGATCCGCATTGCTAACCGCGCAAGATACAAGGCACTCAGAGTGGTACTTTGACCCCACCCTCATCACTACGTAGCGAGCCACCTGCCGGTATGGCATATGTACATCAGTCATGCCACGAGCCTTGCATGAAGAGTCAGGCAGATCGGAAACATACAAGTTGAACTCGAAGAACCAACATGTATAGGAGATATGTGGTCTACGTACGATACCATACTCACCCTCAAACATTCGCGCCGTTTCATTGGTATCCTCAAGAGCATGATAAGACCGAAAAGAAGAAAGAAAAGGAAACTGACGCGTCTCTCTATAAACATGATACGATCCTCTGGGCTGTTGCATGCGCACGCAGAGGGTTGCCGATTTTTTTGGCGGTAGATAAGCTTCATTACCGGTAACCAGTAATTACCGGCAGAGTTTACTGGCAGTTGGCAAAGACTTGGCAGAATTCTAACAGTCACTAACACTTTTCAATAACCTAAGTCCTAGGTTATAGGTCAATCAATCAATCACTTAAGGCTAGACTTAAGGTCAATTCAAAAAGTCAATGCGTCATCTGTAGGGACAGCTATGCAGCCAGTGTGCTTGAAGATGACGTAGGTCGAAGCGATAGGTTTCGTCTTGCACTTGGTGCCCAAAGACAGAGAACCGCTGGCCGCAATGACCACAGCTGGCCCAGACAGATGCACTTGCACGATTCCAACAATGGAAAGAGTCCGCCTCAAAGTTTGGGCGGTCTTCCCAATCCAGTGCTCCAGTCTCTAAAGAAAGACCCATCCGAACGCCTTCTTCGGCATTTGCTAAGTGCTTCCTACCCCTAACTTATGACTAGTTATAGGGGTGAAACAGTTAAAAATTTATATTTTTTAAATATATTTTTTATTTTTTTAAATGTGTGAATAGGCTTTTCAAATGCCAATAAACACTTAAAAACATGTTTTTGAAGGTTGGCGCCGCAGACAAAATTTTTGTTGTGGGACCCTAATTTTTATTCTTTTTTTTATCGGTAAAAGGAAGGCAGACTGAGGCCATTACCGGTTACCGGCAATTGCCGGTAGACTAGACGTGTTACCGACCAGAAAAGCAACCCTGCGCACGCACGGAAGGATGGACGGACGGACGACCAATCGACTCGGAGGTGTATGCAGAGAGCGACAGAGCACAACTGTATGTGAATAGACTGAGAAAGAAAAGAACCCAACCAAATTTTAAGAGGAACAGAATGAGCGAGGCTTCTGTTTGATCGCATGCCCTTCGATCGTTTTTCTCTTCATTCGATCCTTCACAGTCACACGGTCCAAGCTTTTGTCGGAGGCGATCGCGAAGGTTTTCTTGAAGTTCCTCCAGTTAATGACCTTGAAGAAGAGCGCAGCGGCAGGGGAGGTGAGGTCGTCGAGATGCCGTGCAAGATGTCTAAGCGATCGAACTCCAATGAGACGTCTCGAAGTTCTCTTCTCTCTCTTCTCAGTCACTTAAAGAACCGAACGGAGTCTAGGAAGGAGACGGGTGCGAGGAGTGCACGGCTTAGGTACACAGTAAGGTCCCTGAAGTGTCTCTCATAGAATGAGTAGGCGTAGTCTGCTTGCTCTCTTCGACGAAAAGCGATAGTCGAGGAGGGAGTTCACCTCAAAGAGCGATCAGGTCTGTTGGTCATCCTCACGAGCACGAACAGGTGGGCAGTGACGGCACTGCCTGTCTTTCTCGTTCTTGGCCGTCTTCGGCTATCTCTTTACACAATGAACGCGTTGTTCTCTTCGTGGTTCAGATACACCTCCTCGTTGATAGTCCGTCCCCGAGCTGCTGCAAGCCGGAGACAGGAAAAGAAAGAGGCACAAGAGGGAGGAGATGGTAACTGTGACTCGGAAAAAGAGATACCAGGGACGCCCATGTAGGCAGGAACACAGAAAAAATCCTTCAAGAAACGAATGCGATTACTCAGACTTTGTGTCTCGAACGGCAGAAGTGGAGATGAAGGAGATAAGAAAGAGAAGAAAGGAAGCTGATGACCCACCCGCAGGACTCTCCGTCATCCTTCCTTGCGATGGGACCAGCACGTCCTGCTCTGTACAGAGGGCTCAGGAATCGTTCTGCATCTCCTCTTGCACGTTCTTGGAGGCAGACTGAGCAAATGGAGGAGCGAAGAGACTCCAGCGCTTTCATTCTTGTCGACCGATCACGTCTCAACGCCATGGGATGTACATCGTGACCTCATTAGACACGATGGAAAGACAGGCCCTGAAGTCCTCCTGCTATGTCTCATGGTTGGTGAGAGTGCCACAAGAGCGAATGTCCTTCACAGGGACAGGGAAATGAAACTTTGAGAAGAGACAAGACACTGGAAATTGTTGCAGCAAGGACATTTCAAGAATTGTAAGAAAATGATTGAATGAGCACTTGGTTGCTTCGCGTTGCCTCCCCATAGCAATCCTTTATGCTCTTTTATCTTTCTTCTTTGAAAGAGTGTGGTCAACTCTTTCTCTCAGAACTAGAAAGAAGGTGGCTTGAAAACGTTTGCGTGCAGGCACATGTAATGTAGGTAGACTGAAAGATGTTGCAAGACCACGCACAAAAAAAAAGTGTTGCTTTTTTTTTTGCGAAAATTCTCGTCGCGGATTAGTGCGTGCAAAGAAGTCGGAAAAGGGAACTTTCCGGTCAAGATTTTGAAAAAGAGCCCCCCTAGCTGACTTTTACGGGGCCACAAGGTTTTTTTTTGGTTTTTGCCGGCACGTTGGAACTCACACACGCCTTCAAGCCGCCACAAAATTCATGGCCGCCCCTGCCATGTGGCATGCCGTGGCCACTGAAAAATGGCCCCGTAAAGATTAGCTGATGTGGCTCTTTTCCAAATCTCTGACCAGTAAATTCCCTTTTCTAACCTGATCGCATGCAGTAAATTTTTACTTTTTTGTCGCTTCGTCTTGTGCAGCATCTTTCAGTCTGGCAGCAAACGTTCTCAAGCCCTCAAAGAGGCCACCTTTCTAGTTCTGAGAGACGGCAAATCGAAACCACATCACTTCAAAGAAGAAACATAAAAGAGTGAAAAGGATTACCACGGGGAGGCAACGTGAAGCAACCGAGAGCTCATTCAATCGTTTCCTTACGATTCTTAAAATGCCCTTACTGCAATAATTCACAGTCTTTTGTCTCCTCAGAGTCTCAAAGTTTCATTTCTCTGTCCCTGTGAAGGACATTCGCCCTCACTGTATTCTCGCCAAACATGAAACGCAACAGGAAGACTCCAGGGCTTGCCTTCCCATTGTCTCCAACAGGGTCACGAAGGACTTCCCATGGCGTTGAGGAGACGTGATCGGTTAACAATGGAGTCTCCTTGCTCTATCTTCTCAGTCTGCCTCCAAAAATGTGTAAGAGGAGATGCAGAACGATTCCTGAGCCCTCTGTGAAGAGCAGGAACGCGCTGGTCCCATCGCAAGGAAGGATGACGGAGAGTCCTGCGGGTGGGTCATCAGCTTCCTTTCCTCTCCTTCTTGTTTTCTCTATCTCCAATCTAAATCGTGGTCCATCTCCACTTCTGCCATTCGAGACACAAAGTCTGAGTAATCGTATTCGTTTCTTGAAGGATTTCTTCTGTATTCCTGCCCACATGGGCGTCCCTGGTATCTCTTCTTCCGAGTTACAGTTACCATCTCCTCCCTCTTGTGCCTCTTTCTTTTCCTGTCTCCGGCTTGCAGCAGCTCGGGGATGGACTATCAACGAGGAGGTGTATTTGAACCACGAAGAGAACAACGCGTTCATCATATAAGGAGATAGCTGAAGACGGCCAAAAACAAGAAAGACAAGGAGTGCCGTCATTGCCCATTTGTTCATGCTCGTGAGGATAACCAACAGACCTGATCGCTCTTTGAGGTGAACTCCTTCCTCGACTATCGCTTTTCTTCGAAGAGAGCAAGCAGACTACGCCTACCCGTTCTACAAGAGACACTTCAGGGACCTTGCCGTACACTCCTCGCACCCGTCTCCTTTTTGAACTCCGTTCGGTTCTTTAAGTGACTGAGAAGAGAAGGAAGAGAACTTCGAGACGTCTCGTTGGAGTTCGATCGCTTAGACATCCTGCACGGCATTTTAACGGCCTCACTTCCCCTGCCGCTGCGCTCTTCTTCAAGGTTATCAACTGGAGGAACTTCAAGAAAACTTTCGTGGTCGTCTCCGACAAAAGCTTGGACCGTGTGACTGTGAAGGATCGAATGAAGAAAAAAACGATCGAAGGGCATACGATCAAACAGAAGCCTCGCTCATTCTGTTCCTCTTAAAATTTGGTTGGGTTCTTTTCTTTCTCGGTCCATTCGCATACAGTTGTGCTCTGTCGCTCTCTGCATACACCTCCGAGTCGATTGGTCGTCCGTCCGTCCGTCCTTCCATATGTGCGCATGCAACAGCCCAGAGGATCGTGTCATGTTTATAGAGAGACGCGTCAGTTCCCCTTTCTTTCTTCTTTTCAGTCTTATCACGCTCTTGAGGATGCCAATGAAACGGTGCAAATGTTTGAGGGTGAGCATGGTATCGTTGACCACATGTCTCTTATACATGTTGGTTCTTCGAGTTGTATGTTTCCGGTCTGCCTGACTCTTCATGCAAGGGTCGCGGCATGACTGATGTACATATGCCATGCCGGCAGGTGGCTCGCTGCGTAGTGATGAGGGTGGGGTCAAAGTACCACTCCGAATGCCTTATGCCTTGCGCGGTCAGCAATGCAGATCCGCACCGCCGTTATGAAGACCCCTGACCAGGGATGTTTCGGTAAGCCCCCTCCACTTTCGTTGCTGTCAAGGCTGGGAGAGCGTGAAAGACCTGCCGCCATACGGTGGGTCGGCAAGCGGTCATACGGTGAACCGTTCTTTCTTCTTTTCTTCCTTTAGGGTTCTGGTATTCTCACTTTTACCTAGACTTTTACATGCATTCTTGTTCCGGCTTGCCATGCCAAGCTTTGAGAACGAAGCTAGGAACGAAGGTATGCTACATGCTAACTTGCCATGCTTGGCTCTTCCTCTGCATGCATGGTTGTTGATTTGCCTGTGGGTTCGATTGAATACAACGTTTTTTTTACGTGCATGCATTGGATTGAATTCAGAAGAGTGGATTGGATTGAATTGAACTTGCATTTATGTTGCACGTTTGTCCTGAGGTTCACTGCTAGGGTTCACTGCCGGCCTGGGACGGCTACGTCCAGGGTATCCAATTAAGTTAGGTTAGAATAGGTTAGGTTAGGTTAGGAAGTTTTAAGTTAGGTTTAGGTTAGAAAGCTATTCAGAGGATTATGGATAGCACAGACTGAAAAATTAAGTTTACACTTATAAAAATGATGTTTTTCATTCAATACACTGGCACTATAGTGTGCTATAAGGAGAATTTCTAGAACCTTTTGTGTTGTGTGCCTACCCTAGTTAGCCCTACTGCGTCCCACACAGATACCACGGCCAATACGGCATGTCCTAACCCAGCAGTGCGGGGGCCACGGCAACGACTCCATCCGCAGCATCCCAGTAAATAATTCTGGCTCAGCAGCACGTTGTCTGATACTGCTTTGTCTAACTGATTAATGGAATCCGACCTAGCCTCCTGACTGACAGACTCATGTGACCATGATCCATAGATTCCTTGTACTCAATCTAGAAAGTATCTAGCTGGTACATAATATGGTAGCAGAGCCTGGTTGTGGTTCATGTTTGAGTACTGCTGCTGCCCTTGCTGCAGTCCGTCTCCTTCCTGGAAATTTGCCTACGCTGGACTCGCGCTTCCCGCAGCAAGTTTGCGTACATTTTTTCAATAAGACAGACACACAAATTGGTGCGCACCTTTCTTTCTTTTCTTCTCTGGTCTTGTCAGCTTGATTTCTGATTTCAACACACTTAACTTGTTCTGTCTCATTGAAGAGTGTATCTTTTCTATTTCTTTCTGTCATTCATTTTGCAATGTCCTCCTTGTTCATTAAAGTGTCCACCGCGGTGGTGGAACTTCAGCAGGCATATGAACAGGCCATGGAGACGAAGGTCTATACTGCTGCAGCCTGTTACGCTGCTCTCACCACGGCTGCCAAGAATTGTTTTTCCTTGGCTTCTCGCAACCGCCTCGTTTCTGACACATACAGGCTCTGAAAACGGCGGGGCAAGCATGGTTCGGGCGCCAAGGAGAAAATGAAAGCCTCTCTTGCGGTGTTATCTACTGTAACTTCTTCTGCTGATTTGATTTCTTTGTCAACCCCCACGCCTGAGCCCCCACTTCTTCCCCCCCCTTTCTTTACACAGCAAGTTTGCGCCCGACTATACATACCGTCTCCTTCTGCCCAATCACATCAGTCCCTGGCCTCAACCGCTCCCGTCTCTGTCATCCAACCTGGTTATGAAGGGACTAAGCAGCTTTCCCCATTCTTCTCCATAAAACCGTCTCCTTGCTCCTTTGTATCCACAGTCCTGGCACGTACTTCACACAAAAAGGAGATGAAGGAGAAGGAGAACGACCGAGATGTACTACAATTCGCACTGCCAACGACTTGAGCCGCACTCTCGTATATACGGCCTGCCGTCACCACCACCTCTAAGCCATCAAACCCGCCAGCAAAGTCAAACCTCATTTGTATGGTGCAGGTAGGATTAAAATTGATTCCCAACCCCCATGAAGTGGCAGAGCATCTTTGCCGTCCCACATTCACTGAAGAAGAGCGAGATGCACATGCAAAGGTTCTTGGAGCCAATGAGTCAACCCGCCTGATACTCCCTCACGTCTGGATTGACCTAACAACATTACCCCCCCCTGATGAATCAATGTCTGCCTCCCTAACAGCAGCCACAACGCGTCTGCCTGTGTCTGTTCAACAGTTTTCTTGGTAGGAGCGGTACTGGCTCTAATTTCATCTGATTTTGCACTGCCTGTTCAGAAGAAAAGAAAAGGATGCGTGTTGTGTGCCGCACTAGTTAGCCCTACTGCGTCCCATACAGATACCGCGGCCAATATGGCATGTCCCAACCCAGCAGTGCAGAGGCCACAGCAACGACTCCATCTGCAGCATCCCAGTAAATAATTCTGGCTCAACAGCACGTTGTCTAACACTGCTTTGTCCGACTGATTGATGAAATCCGACCTAGCCTCCTGACTGATAGACTCACGTGACCACGATCCATAGATTCCTTGTACTCAGTCTAGAAAGTATTTAGCTAGTACATAATATTTGTATCACAATGATTCGTGAAACAATAACTATGATTTTAAAAACTTTTAACTGATTTAATTAAATCACACTTATGTATGAAAAAATAGTTGTAGATCATGGCTTGACACATGTCGCGGGGCAGCGTCATAGCCGCTGCGGGCTGCGCGGACTGCATGCGCACATGCATGCATAAACAAAGCGTACATACATGACCCCACGAAAAAAACGTACAACTGTGCGCAAACTCCTAGGCAAACTCGTGCAATCTGTGCAACGCAACCTTAACCATGCAAGCCGAAACCGTTAAGCCATATCCTGCCTCATTGTAGACTACTAGCATCTCCCTTAGAATAGCAATACTCCCAAGCAGCAGTTTGTACCTGAACCGCTCTATGAACCGCTGCGCACCCTTTCCTTGCTCTTCTCCAGTGTTGAGTAAGTGAGTGAGTGAGTGAGTGAGTGAGTGAGCGAGCCCTAAAGAATTAGGAGTTGAATTGGGTGTTGAATTGGTAGTACTACCAATTTTTTACCACCAGTAACTCCCAATTTTGAAAAATTAGTACCTAGTCTAGTGAAAGAAGTACATAGAGTTTGAAGCTAAAATTTTGTGTACGGGCTAGACAAGGGCTCACTAGTCTCTAGCCATAGTCATTAGATTCTAATTCATTACTAGGAATAAATTCTATGAATACTTAGAGTCACTTAAAAATTAGGAGTTACCAATTTTTAAATAGAAATTTTTTAGGACCGCCGAAAAAAAAATTGGTAGTACCAAAAAAAAAAAAATTGAAAGTTAACTTGAAACTTTTGTTTTATGTGTCATAGTGCACCGCTAATGCAATGCAAAACGGACAGTGGACAACTCTACACAAGCTGCATGTACCAGTACAAAAAACAGAGCGAAAATCGATCCAATTGACCATGTAAGCCTACCAGAATTCATAATCCCTCCATATGCCAGACAGTGGCTGCTGATCTTTCTTCAGATCATGCCCCTCTCTCCCGAACATCTCCCACTTAGTGGTTCCCAGACGCCTCAAATGGAGATTATATTCCTTCTTCTTCTCTTCTGATAGATTTTGGGGGGGAACAACATGGGTGTACTGAAAAACGACCAAGGAATCATCTGGGAAAATTCCAATGTCTGCCTTTTTTCTGTGATCATCTGTGAGCTCTTTCAGCTCCAAAATCTTCACGGTGAACTTGACATCTGAAAACATTGCATGAGTGATGTTCAGCTCTCTCCTCACAGTGAATCTCTCCCGAAACTCGGTGGAGATAACAAATCTATCCTTGTCCATTTCCTTTGACCTCTCCCTCTATCGGCTTTGTGCAACCATGGTTGCAGAGCGCTGCGGAGGAGGGGGACGCTGACGAAAACTTTTACTTTTCGATTTCTTCTTTTTCTTTTGTTCTTTCCCTTGATCCGTTTCGTTCTCTCTCCCACCTTGAGGCTTACAGAGACTAGCAGCTGCCGACTGAATTGAGGTTTAAGTCACCAACTTACCGCAGCGGCGATAGACGACTCGTGGACCCCTCCTTCTTACTTCTGTTTGAGGGCTATCTGTATATCTCTCAGGAGTAGGAGATCATTTGGACGGGAAAGACGTGCTTTCTCTCTCTCAAGAGTCTGAATTTTTTCCTCCACAACCCCCAGGTCACTCTGAAATGACTCTTCTTCCTCTTTCTTTCCCTTTTTCTTTGCTTTTTCAATCTCTGTTCTGAGGGATTCTTTTTGTTCCTTCATAACCTGAAGGGCCTGAAAGACTTTGATCTTCTCCTTCAGTCTGGCCACTGATTCAGACATGGACTTAGGTGGCACTGCACCCCCTCTTTCTTCTCTCTTTTCCTCTTCTTCCCCCTCTTCTTCATTCTCGTCCTCCAAGTCATCAGCTGTATGGACGTCTTCATCACAACTCTCTACAAACAATGCCCCCTCATACTCATCCTCTTCATCTTCGTCCTCATCTTCATCCTCTTCCTCATCCTCATCCTCCTCTTCTCCTTCTTTTTCTTTCTCGTCTTCTTCATTTTTAGATACAACAGCAGCTGCAGCTCCCTTCTTTTTCTTTTTCCTCCTCTCTGGAGCGAATTCCTGATATGCCGCACTCGAGAACGGAGTAACCCCCCCTTTTGCCCTCTCCTTGCCCCCCCCGCAACCATCCATTTCAACATTACCGTCTTTTTTGTCCTACTCTGCGCTGGCCTCTGCGGCAGCCCCTCCGCCCACCTTCTGACAAAAATTCAGAATACTAGACTGGCCCGGGACAGGCTGAGGCTGGGGCTGATTGGTGGCTGAGGCCGGGACAACTGAGGATGAGGATGAGATGTTAACCCTCTGAAGCTGATTTTGTAATATCTGCATCTGCTATGCGTGCTGCATCTTCATCGTTTCGAGCTGCTGGGTATGCTTCATTTGCATCTCTTGCATTTGCATCTGCGCTTGCAGTTGCATTTATTGCATTTGCATTTGCATTTGCATCTGCATCTGCTGCATCTGCATCCCCTCTGTCCCATGCGTCGCTAAAGATAGTGATAAAGACTTGGTAAGACCTTTTTGCAAGTCTTATGGGTGGGCGGTCCCGAAAACTCACTTCTACTCGCACTTCCCGGTGTGGATCCGCCAGTTTGGGGGGTTGAACACAGCGAAATGCTACGGCTTTGAATCGTATCATAAGAAGGTTTGTAAACGTTTTGTTTTACAGGGGGGACGTTATTCATATGATCGTTTTATTCTGGAAGATCTGGTTTTTACGTGGTTGTGCAAGAGAAAGAAAACCATGCAAGCATATTTTGCCGATGTGTCACGCCAGGAAGGACTTTGAGCATAAATAACACTTAGTAGTAGTCTATAAAACTATACAAAACTTATGGATTTATGAAGTTCTTAGTTCTGTGCAGCCGCAACACTGTTCTATTACAACGTTCTTTCTTTCCACATATATTTTACTTTCTAGGAGAAGTTATAAAATTGGTAGTCCCCCCAAAAAAATTGGGTGTTCATAAAATTTGTTCCTAGTAATGAATTAGAGTCTAATGACTGCGGCTAGAGACTAGTGAGCCCCTGTTTAGCCCGTACATAAAATTTTAGCTTCAAACTCCATGTACTTCTTTCACTAGACTAGGTACCAATTTTTTAAAATTGGGAGTTACTGGCGGTAAAAAATTGGTAGTACTACCAATTCGACACCCAATTCAACTCCTAATTCTTTAGAGAGGTGAGTGGGTGAGTGGGTGGGGTGAGTGGGTGAGTAGGTGGGGTGAGTAAGGGAGGTAAGTGAATGAGTGAGTGAGGTGAGTGATCGAGTGAATGAGGTGAGTCTGAACTTCAACGACTCTGAAGATTTTAAGCTAGTCACTTTGAAAGTTTAGGATCACTTCAATTTTTGTCTGACAATTTCATCATACCTAACTTACTCTAACCTAGACTCTAACTATTTCATTACACCTAGCATCTGATTCACATCTATTGTGACACAATTATTTATGTCACTAGTACTAATGTATAGGGTATTGTGTCATAATTTGAATTATGTCACATT
This sequence comes from Chromera velia, assembly GCA_018398765.1. Classification (NCBI taxonomy): domain Eukaryota; family Chromeraceae; genus Chromera; species Chromera velia. The sequence goes on along the minus strand of JAHBMJ010003531.1, from coordinate 4,404 downwards.
ATAGTTTCAGTGCATCACTCAAAAACTGACTTTTAAGCAAGTAAAAATGAACCTTTTGAATGTCATGTTCAATTAAGCTTTTAAATATCACTTTTCAATCAAAAACAACATAAAATAGACAAATTTTAAATATTTATCTCTAAATTTATCTTTATATAATTTAAAAAGTGTTTTACATATTCCAACTTCGCCCAACTTAATATAATAGAGTAGAAATATAGATGTGGCCTGGCCATTTTATTATTAGAAGGTTATTGGCTCCATCAGAAGGAGTGAGACTTCATGGATCAGTTCACTATTTATATTTATACCTCTGTTTAGCTCAACTTTTGGTCTTTATATTAATTGAATTCACTCTGCATGGAGTTTTACATATATGGAAGTATAAACAGAATTATTCATGTACGCGAAATATGCGAATTACTTTCACACGGCGCACGATACCTTTGCATGCCTAATATGGCTGGACACACACACATACTGACGCCGCGCATCATATCAAATTTCACTCACCCTCCTCATTTCGGAGATGATTGTTCAATCACAAGATCGGAGAAATGAGTTTCAAAATTTGATGCATGCAGGTTTGCTTTCGTAAATTTGGTTTGACCAGTACCGATGCTCCGCAGTACTATCAAAAACAATGACGCTCTGCACTGTTTGTATTTCCTTCTATATTTATGTTTCCATCAGTGTTGCTCCGCACTGTTTGTGTATCAGTCAGTGACGCTCCGCACTGCCTGTCTAATTATCAGTGACGCCCTACACTGATTGATTGTCTGGATGTGTATGTATACTTCCGTTTCACAGTGACGCCCTGCATTGTATGGTTAACTTCCTTCTCAGTGACGCCCTGCACTGATTAACTTTGTTAAATATGTGAATATGACTCCCTGTACCCCCACACATGTATGCCTGATTGAAAAGAAGTGAAGAAGAGTAGGTGTATCTCCCTGCACTCCCACTCAGTCCCTCCATTGCTCTCTTTACCAGCCTAGTTTACCAGCTGTCTCCAGAGCCGGTTCCTTCCTCTGCCTTTCCCAAAACCTCAGCAACTCGGAAAGTCGGGTTCTCCACATCCCCGAATGCTTTTATGAAGGAAAATAAAGATGCAGTCATCATAGCTGAGTAGCCAGGAGGCACAGAGGGACTTGCGGAGTAGTTGTACATGTACAATGCCACATGCGGATCGAGCAGGCCCTTGTCCCCCCACTTGTGCACCCCCTCGTGCTGGAGGTCCACCCCCTCTCCCCCTTGCTCTACCTCTCTCTGCGTGTTTCCTGCAGATATCGGGACACGCCCTCTCAAAGTGCCTAACTGATTCGCAATGCGCACACCAATGCTTCAGTCCCCTGCAGTCGTTCGTATCCTTCATCATGCCCGCCTTGTTGAGCATAACCGGGGCACTCGTTTTGTTGCTGCTGCTTATTGCTCTCAGACTAAGGATTGAAGTTGGAATTGATGTTGAAGGACCCAGAGGGAGTTTGATATCCTCCATGGAATCCTCCACCTTTTCCTTTTCCTACGTTTCCACCTCTCCCCCCTCTGCCTCTGTGATTTAGGGGAGGGTTGCCAGTCCCACCAATATAGTTTACACTTTTGAACTCCCCAGTCATACGGATAGCTGCTGTTGCTACTGGGTTTGGTTCGAGGTGACTGATTGTTGCAAAGCTGTTGCAGTTTGTCTTGCTTGCCATGGCTCTGCACTTATCCATCAGTTTATTTGGGTTATTGTACTGATCTTGGGTCATCTGTACGGACCAGAGGACCTGGTAGTGGTTGGGGATAGACTTACGAACAGCGAGGGCTCTGGTGCGATATTGGTGGTATCATCCTCCGCACCGGCGTTTTTGGTCCGTTTGTTGAGGTTCTCGTACTTGACCACGACTTCTTGAAACGAGTAGACCCCAAAACCTACATCAACTGCTCTTGTCCATTCCTGATTGACTTTGTCTCTTTTCTGTTGGTCCACAAACTGGAGAGCGGTGTAGATCTCAGAAATAAGGGCATCAATGCACTTCTTCCAGGAGATTGCCCGGTTTGGATCCGTGCCTGACTTCAACGTATTGTCACAATCCTCTTTTCTCCTGTAGACAGTATCAGCTCAGCCTGCTGGACCTGCGTTTGGATGGTCCTGACATGCGAGCAACAACTGATTGAAATCCTATTGTGCAACCTCCTCCTCTGTCTTGCCAAACAGTCTGACATTAGAGCCTCGGATGCATACTGTGCTCTTTCTCCACTTTTTTACGTTTCAATTAATAAAAGGATACTCCCCCAGAGGTTTTTCTGCTTCAAGTTCTTTCTTTGACTCTGATATTTCAGTCTCTACTCAATCAACTGTTGTTCATCTGACTCTCGCTGGCAAGTTATCAGTAGAAATATAGGGACTGTATCCTATGGCACGCCCTGGCTATTTTATTATCAGAAGGTTATTGGCTCCATCAGAAGGAGTAAGACTTCATAGATCAGTTCACTATTTGCATTCATACCTCTATTTGGCTTAACTTTTGGTCTTTGTATTAATTGAATTCACTCTGCATGGATTTCTATATACATGGAAGACTTAGTATGAACAGAATTATTCATGCACATGAAATACACGAATTACTCTCACACGGTGCGCGATACCTTTGCATGCCTAACACAGCCGGACACGCATATATACTAACGCCGTGCATGCATCATGTTAAATTTCACTAATGGTGTAAAAATATAGTTAGTTAGTTAGTTAGTTAGTTAGTTAGAGGATGCTTAACCCCAGTTAGAGCGCTAAGCTCCCGGGTGACACATACATGCATGGTTGTTGTTTGTTAAGTTGCCGGTGGAGTTGATCAGTTAATCACTTTCTAGAATAGGGAGACAGGCATCAAAGAGACAGACCGGATGCAAGTATAGAAGCGATCGAATGTGACACACACATTGACATTACGGATGAAGAGTTTAGATATACTTGCACCGGGGAGTGGACAGTTACAATCATTTGAATTAATGGATTCCAGCTTAGCCAGGCAGTGCAAGAATTATCTTTCGTCCAGCCACTTGGCACATGAAGAAAGTCTATGCATGAAGTCATCAACACACCGAATATAAGAATCATGTACACAGAGTTTGTAGTCGTTACATTCAACAGATACAGCACTGCTTTTGCCTTATGAGTTAAATGAAAACAGACATAAGAAACCGAACAGAGAGCCGTCAGTTACTGTGAGAGCAGAATCTGATCGAGGGAGAGCGGAAAAGGAGTAGAGACCAGAGGCGGATTAGTTGCAAAGAAGAAACACAAACATGCGATGAGAGGAGGGAAAAGCTTGTTGAAGGGGGGTGAGCTTGGCAAGAGGAGGGAAATGTGAAGAAGCGATAGCCTCCACCCGCCACGTGCAGACCTCTTCCGCAACTACATATCTAGCTCTGTCCTTAAAAAAGAAAGAGCCGGTGCTATGAACTCTCCATCGCTGCTGCCCGCTGGTGCCAGGGTGTTGCGGCACTCCCACTCCTAACGAACAAACAAAATCTAGACTAGCCCAACGAAGCAGCCGCAAGGAGGCTCTCGAAAACTCTGGACAAGTGTTTCCCTTCCAGACATATGGCATTGCAACGGGAACAGTGTGCATAGTTTGCGAGAGCAAGCACCACCAGTTGGCCACTCTAGAGCAAAAGCAGGAAGCAGGCCAAAAATACATAGAGAGGATAAACGAAGACTGCGAGCAGACAGACGGCCAGACCAGCGTGCAAAACAGAGCTGCAAAGCATCGATTGCAAGAAGATCGGCATCACAAAGAAGGAAGCATTCGAGGCAGTACAGCGCAACAGGGGACTAACATGCTCTAAAAACAGTCATCTCTGCATCTACACTGAGGGAACCCATACTGGCAATCAGACCAAACACAGCCCCCAGGGTGCAGGAGGCCGAAGCAATACGCGATTCAACTGTCTCACTGAAGCATCCGCCCTCAAAGAACAGGCACCCTGGGTACTTGTATTCCATTACCCATTCAACCTCTTTTCCTTCATATACCACCAAACCGGAGCTTTCTCCAAATGCAGAGGCAGACAGGCGGAGAATCTTTATCTTTTTCAAATGAACTGTAAGTCTCCATTTTTTGCAATACTTCTCGAGAGCAGAGAATTTCTTTTGAAGGTCTGAGATGGAATAGGCAAGAAAGCAAAGATCGTCAGCATAACCCAAACTGTCCAGGATATAATTATCCAGCAAAACTGGCTCCGGCTCGCTCTTTGGCTCCTCTCCACTGCCCACTTCCATTTTTACGTCTGCCCGCTCTCGCTTAACTGCCTCGCTGGCATGCCTTACCTCGCTCTTGCTTGCAGAACACACACAAGACAAATCTATCCCAAACGGTCTCCAACATCAAAACGGTCTCCAAAATTACCATATCTATCAAA
>JAHBMJ010003529.1:0-10286 GCA_018398765.1 Chromera velia | reverse complement strand
AAAATAAACGTCTCTCCAACCCCGTTCCTCCTTCCTTCCACACGCCCAAAGAAAGTGAGAAAAAAAACAGAGAGACAGAAGAAAAGAAAAAAAGAGAGAACGAGAAAGAGAGAGAGAGAAAGCGGAAGAGAGAAAGAGAAGCGGAAGACGGCTGGGAAGAGAGGGAGAAGAAAGAGAAATCAAGAAAGGTCGCTTGACTGACTGACTGACTGACTGACTGACTGACTCACTTACTCACTTACTCACGGACTCACTGACTCACTGACCGACCCACCGATAGTCCAGGCAGCCATCGTCAACACAGCGGCGAGTTGAATGCCCAGCTGGAGGAATTTGCCTGCAACGAAGCAAGTAAGCGTCTCTCTCTGTGAGTGTGTGTGTGCGTGCGTGCGTGTGTGTGTGTGTGTGTGTGGGTGTGAGTGTGTGTGTGTGTGTGTGTGTGTGTGTGTGCAGGGGCGTGCTCGCTGTTGGCTTTTTTGCTCGGGACACTGACAACGGCTCCATCATTTTTGAAGGTCCGCCCGCCTGCATATCGGTGCACGTCCCAGTCATCTATCTATGTATCAGAGAGTGGCGGCAATGAATGTTATTGCTGTTAATACAAGAAGATGCACGTAGTGATTTTGGGAAGAAATCTAGGAAGAAATCCTTGCTGTCATTTTCTTCGGCTTTCGAGGAAGAAATTTTGCGGCTTTCGTAAAAGAGAAAGTCTGTACGCGCATTTTCTTCACGCGAACAAGGTTTGTGAAGACAAGAAATCAGGACGTACAGCGGAAGGGCAGGAAGGTATTGCTGTTTTGCTCCCCATCTATCGAATGAATGCGCAACCGGCCGAGACGAAAGGAAGACAAAAGAGAACGCTGCAACGAAAAAAAGAACAAGGGAATGGAATAAAACCAACACGAATCAGTATCGGGTGCGAGGTGACCGATCTAAATCCTCTAGCGTTTCTGTGTCTGATCATCCGAATGAGTCTATTGCAATCCCTTTCGGCCTGCGCTCCCCTATCCACCGATTTATCCGCCATTCCACCAATCACTCTCTCTCTGTATTCCCTCTTCGCCCGTCGCTCTGCCACACCCCCTCGCTTGAAGGACAGACATCAATTTGTCGGCGTGTTTTCTGGAAAGGATGCTTTTCTTTTCTTTTATTTTATTTTGAACGGATAAAAGCTGAGATTTTTGCTTCTGTGAAAAATAAAATGGATGCCAAAACTCCAATACTCTTGCCCCTGTGCCCCGAAAAATAAAGGAATCGATTATCCGCTTCCCACCACCCCCCAAGCTGCCATTCGGTTTTCTCTGTTTCTATATCTCTGTCGCCGTAAAAGAAAATGCAAAAAAAATGGGGCCGTTCTACTCGCAGAGAGACCACCTGTGCTCCAAAGACAAGCACACACACAGACACACACAGACACACACACACACACACACACACACACACACTCACACCCACACACACACACACACACACGCACGCACGCACACACACACTCACAGAGAGAGACGCTTACTTGCTTCGTTGCAGGCAAATTCCTCCAGCTGGGCATTCAACTCGCCGCTGTGTTGACGATGGCTGCCTGGACTATCGGTGGGTCGGTCAGTGAGTCAGTGAGTCCGTGAGTAAGTGAGTAAGTGAGTCAGTCAGTCAGTCAGTCAGTCAGTCAGTCAGTCAGTCAGTCAAGCGACCTTTCTTGATTTCTCTTTCTTCTCCCTCTCTTCCCAGCCGTCTTCCGCTTCTCTTTCTCTCTTCCGCTTTCTCTCTCTCTCTTTCTCGTTCTCTCTTTTTTTCTTTTCTTCTGTCTCTCTGTTTTTTTTCTCACTTTCTTTGGGCGTGTGGAAGGAAGGAGGAACGGGGTTGGAGAGACGTTTATTTTTATACAGAATTCTGTATCCCATATGGGAAGGAGGAACGCATGGGCGTGTGGAAGGAAGGAGGAACGGGGTTGGAGAGACGTTTATTTTTATACAGAATTCTGTATCCCATATGGGAAGGAGGAACGCATGGGCGTGTGGAAGGAAGGAGGAACGGGGTTGGAGAGACGTTTATTTTCATACAGAATTCTGTATCCCATATGGGAAGGAGGAACGCATGGGCGTGTGGAAGGAAGAAGGAACGGGGTTGGAGAGACACGAAGGAAGGAGGAATGGGGTTGGAGAGACACGAAGGAAGGAGGAACGGGGTTGGAGAGACACGAAGGGTAGTTGGGTCAGGCCGCCAAGAGGAAAATCTGATGTGGCAGCAACGCGTACACCATTTTCGGAGTTCTCGCTCGTTTTCGGCAGTATGCGGGAGTTGTGTTCACCGCAATGGTAAAATGAATAAATGAATGAGTCGACGTGGTTCATCCCCGTACTCAGTCCTCTCTCGATCGGATCTTTTTCTTTTGCTTTTTGCTCCTCGCATGCAGGGCTCGTGTTTCGCTCTGATCAATGCATGCACTTTCACACAGAATTCTGCACCTTCTCTTTTCGCTCCTCGCATGCAGGACTCATGTACCCGTGTTTCGCTATGATCAAAATCGTCGGCTGGCTTCGCATATCCAAATTCCATGAGAAAGAGGGTGGGTACGTCTGTCTCTCAGTCCCTCCGTCTGTCAGGCAGTCAGAGCAGATTCGCAGCTTGCAATCAAGATTGTGGAAACACAACTTGAGTTGCTCTTCATGGCTGATGAGGATAAGCACCAGAAAGAAAAACAGCACCAGAAGAGAAAAAGGCTCTTCATGGCTGATGAGGATAAGCACCAGAAAGAAAAACAGCACCAGAAGAGAAAAAGGCCGTCCGGCCAATCCCTGACTGTATCCTTCCTTGCAACAGCGCTGCCATAGTGAAATGCCGAAGTTAAGTCAACGTACTGAACAATGAACCAGAAAACAATAAAGGGAGGAAAAAGGAAGAAAGAGGCAGCAGGATGATGAACTGACACAGACTAGTGCCCACAAAAATATGAGCAGCATCACAAAAGTACGCAAATTGAAACGCATGCGAATGAGAGCCGCGCAGGATTTACTCTTCGCAGCGCATCCACATCCAATGATTCTGGCCGCAGTGTATATTTATTTCTCGACAGAAAAAAAAAAAGAAAAAGACCTTAATTCTCCACTGCGATGGATACAATGAGCAGAAAGATAGGCCGGCCAACAAGCATTCAATCAAAACAACAAACAAAGAAGGGAAATGTACATGATCGAATACCTTCCTTCTCTGTTCAGGACTCGATTACATCAAGCATGGGCACTCAGCGTACAACCACGACATCCACGGGAGGCGCCGTCTGTCGGGACAGTCAGGTACGTGTATTGTTCTAAGCTCTAAACAACACATAAACAACACATAGAAAAGACATCCACGGGGGGCGCCGTTTGTCGGGACAGTTAGGGACCACGGTTGTGTCATGCATGTGTGCCTTTCTTCTCTCCACTAGCTGCCTCTATTCTGCTTTCTTTTGCGGTTGCACTCCCAACCATTGTTTTTGACCGAGAGCAAGTACGAAGTCATGCTGACAATCACCTCTTCAGAAGCAGACAGGACCAACGAATTGTTGCTGCGGCTTTCTGGGTTTGTCCGCCTCGCGCCTGCCTGCCTGCCTGCCTGCCTGCCTGCTTTCCTGTGTATGCCTGTCTGTGTGTCTGCCTGTGTGCCTATCTGCCTCCGCATCTGCTTCCTTCCTCGTCTGCCTGCTTCCGTGTGTCTGCAGGGATCACAGACAGAGAGGCGATTGAGAAATCCCTCGAGAAGGCCGAGAAGGGCGAGAAGGAAGGAGAGAACAACTCGGAGGACCCACCCGTTCTCGCCAGGGTTGTCTCAAATTCTGGGGACAAGAAGAAGAGCAGCAGGAGGAAAGTGCCCGTCCGAGCTAAAGAGAAGGAGGACGGGAAAGAGATTCATCGAAGCTCCAGCAACGTCTCGGACGCAATTGGGGACAGGCAAATGAGCAACCTGGTCGGTCGGTCAGCCAATTGGCCTGACTGTGCGATCAAAGAGCCGGTGGAAAATCTGAGAAGCTACAGAAAGAAAGTAATTCTGTTCAATTTGATTGCTTGGGTGTCTATTGCCACATTCGATTTCTTGTGGTTCCTTTGTTTGTCTCAATCATTCTCCTACTATCGACATGCTCCATCTCGATCGATCTGCTTCATTCATTCATTCATTGATTCCATTTGCCGCTGCCCCATCGACTTTGTCTGAATAGATCAGTATACAAGCATTGATACATGAGTTCATGAATGAATGCATGAATATATAAGTAAAAACATGAATGACTGAATGAGTGCAGAGAAGACCCTCAGCTGTCAGATTCAACGACGAAGAGCTGGGCCTCTCTCCAAAGAAGTCGCAATCCTCGAGTGAGTCGTCAATGAATTCGTGATCGATCGGTCGAGTGAGTGAGTGAGTGAGTGAGTGAGTGTCTGCGTGGGTGTCGATCGGCAAGAGTGATCCGGTGATGGGTTGGTGCTAGTTGTCTCTACGCACACGTTACCTTCCTTCCTTCCTTCTTTCTTTCTTTCTTTCTTTCTTTCTTTGAGCTTGCTCAGAGTGGAGAGAGGTGCATGGGTGGTGCTGTGTGGGGCACCAAAGCTGGGCAGGCGGCTTTCATGCAGTCGGTATTTCTGTGTATATAGAGACAGACCAACATGTACGTATGCTTCGTTGGGTGAGTGAGTGCCTCGGGAAGACTATGGAGGTCGGCGAGATGGGGCCCGTGCAGTCGTCCCCATCCGGCTCCTCTTGTGTCTAGAATTTCGCGTGCGTGAGATCATTAAGTAAGAGATTTTGTGTGTGTCCTCTATGCCAATTTTCGGGAAGCCACATATTTTCGGTTTTCTATTTATATGAAATGTCTAATTTACCTAGCTCCATACTGTCACGCTATATCGATCCCCCTCCCCCACAATGAAAACTCGTGAGCTGCGACTGCGTGCAATTTCAGGGCCTCTCGGCTGATCTCAGCAAAGCCGAGCTGCCCTCTGAGGCGGCATCTGTCTGCGAGTAAGTATCTGTCCAGCAGAGCATGTCAAGCCGTGCGTGTACACCAGTTTGTGTGTTGAGCACTGATTGACCTCCGTCTGACACGTGAGGTGATTGACTTGACTGACTGCATACAATCATGGACGCATTGCCTGCAGGGTCTCTCGGGAGTCCCCAGTTGAGTCCCAGGAAGATGAACGAAATGGACACTGGTCGGAAGAGTCGCGAAGAGATGATGGAATTGGAATTCGAGGATGCCCTCCTCAGTCCTCAAGACGACCTGGGGGAAGCGGTGGCCAACATTCCGATGTAATGAAATCAGAAAACAAAAAAATAAACCGATGTAACTTCTAAAAAACAAAACACAGAACGAAGGCCTCACTTCTAACTTGTGTGCGTACCGTCGGCTTGAGTGGTGCGCCTCCATCGATCAAACTGGAGTCCTGGGGAGGGGCCAGAGTGGCAAAGGGAAGGAGGGGGGAGGGAGAAAGGGTGCATGGGAGGGGGTGATCGAATTAATTCAGAGAAGTGCATGCGTGATTGATCCATCACTGGAGTGAGTGACTAAGTGAGTGGCTTGCCCGACCCGCTGCTGCGGCTCTCACCTGATGAGCAGCAGAAGCAAAGCGGGCACAGGGTGAGTGGGTGTTCATTCGGATTCTAACTCGGCCTTCTTGCATGCGTGAGGTGTAGATCATACGTAGATGAATTCAACAACAGCGAACGGAGTCAGGCGAGGAGGCAAAGCGAAAGAGGGCAGACTGGACATCAAAATCTCTCTCCGTGCTTTGTTTAATCTTTGCCTTTCTGTCTATGAGGCAAGCAAGCAACGTTCATAAGGCTTCCTTCTTCCTGCTGGCTTGTTTCTGAGAAAACAAAAAGGAAAAACAGAACGAGAGAGGACTCAGAGGGGAATTGACCAGACAAAATTCAAAACTTACTTGTGCCAAGAGAGCGGAGCAAAGCCTGTACGTTGCATGAAGAAACGTGGGGGTGAAATGGCATGGGTTTCTTTCAGCAGAAATTGTTGTCTGTCTGTTTGTCTGTCTGTCTGTCTGTCTGTTTGTCTGTCTGTCTGTCTGTTTGTCTGTTTGTCTGTCTGTCTGTCTGTCTGTCTGTTTGTCTGTCTGTCTGTCTGTTTGTCTGTCTGTTTGTCTGTGTGTCTGTTTGTCTGTGTGATTGTGTTGACCCTCACTTTTGCATGATTTCTTTTTCCTTCCTTGTCGTCTCTTGCCTGCCTTGCCTGTCTTGTTTTTTCTTCTTTCATGTCCTCTTCTCATCTTGCAAATTGAATTCGACCGTTCTGACGGCAAAGATCAGAAAAGAAACAAGAAGAAAAAAACGGGGAAGAGGGAAGGTCCCTCGACCCGAGGAAGATGAGGAAGAAGAAGAGAAAGGAGACAGAGAGACACTGATCGAGAGGAAACAAGACGGGTTTACACACAAAGTGGCAAGCAGGGAACGAAAAATGGAGCAAGTATGCATCCATGCGTCCATGCCCCTATATTTGCTTGATAATGCAAAACCCCTTCGGCACAGGCTGTCTTCATTGTCTGCATGGTTGGTGCTCAGAAAGGGGGCATCTGCCTGTCTCTCTGTCTGTCTGCGTGTGCGTCTGTCAGTCTGTTTGATCTGCGGGCGGGCAGGTAATTGCAAAAGAATGCAAAGAGGGGACTCAAAAAAGGATGGGAGGCGGGAAGGAAACCTGTCAAGGAATAGACCACGAGAGCGAACACTTAAAAAAGAAAACGAAAACAAACAGACAGGTGAGCGAAGAAACGAACTAATGCATCTAAAAAGCGGCAAGAACATGCATTTTCTCCCATACACGTCTGAATAGGAAGCAATTCTCACTCGGGCCCGCGCTCACTCACCATTACACACTCACTCACTTATTCGCTCACCCACCCACGCGTGGACACAGACACGCACATACGCTCATTCGCCCAGCCTCTTGAAAATGGCCCCTCTTCTGTTTTCTTCTCTTCTTTTGCTTCGGACGTACCGTCGGATCTTGTCTCACGCTGTCTGCAAATGGCCATGCATGCTTCACATATAACTAATTCGAATACAGTGTGCTTTTGATCGACTGTCGTAAGTGAGTGCGAGTTGAATCGAATGACTGATGCTCCAGGCTCGATCCGGCGTCATTCCCGACAATGTGTTTGTGTCATTCAACCGTCATTGCTGTAATAGAATGACAAACACTCCTGCAGAGCGAGCAATAGAAGAAAGCCTGTAGTATAAGATGATTCCTTTTTAAAAATCTAATTCAAACTTGAGACTTCAAAGATAAGTTTGATGAACAATTAAACAATACGTAAATACACACACAAAAACCGCTTGTAATGAATGACAGTGACCGTCACCGAAGTATTACCGTTTATCAGCCTTATCTCAATTTCATAACTTTTAAAACTAGTTCTTAGATATTTTTAAATCATGTTTATTAGGACGATTATTTTTTTTAAAGAAAAATATTAGTTTAATTAAACTAGAATTATTAGTAACTTAATTATTACTACTACTACCACCACCACTACTACTACTACTACTACTACTTAGTGTAACTACTATATAAGCACAATATCACTGAGCGCATATTTCTTTCCCCGGTTATATGCGTCAACCAGTTGCATGCCATTACATGCCATGTATATTAGTTTTCTTACTTTTACTTGCTTTCTGGAGCCGTTTGCAAGCTTGCTTGCGTCAGATGCATGTTTTTTTTAACATAATGATATTAAGTGCATTCAGTTCAGTCTGAAGCTGCATGTTGCATATAGTGTTGCATTCATTCATGTGCGGCCCCGATTTACGTTTGAGGGGCACGTTTTAGCAAATTTTCGGCCAAATGGAGTTTTGCGGGGGAGTTCGCACTGAGTTCGAGTTTGCATAACGGAATTTTGTTAAGAGCCGTAAAGAGCCGTCACAAGTACCTACTACAAGAGTCTACCACAACAAGATCCGTTTCCCGATGCATGGTTGAGGTCGCGGTGGCTTACAGATCTAGACAAGAACCGAGGCCCTGCATTTGGGCCCCGGCTAGCCCCGGCACGGCATCCCTTTGCATGGCATGAAAACTGTCTGACCTTGATTTTTCCGAAGGCTGCATGCATGCATACCATCGATCCGCAGCAAACTCCAGACTCAGATCGGGTTACTATACTTGATCATCTACATGAATGAGAGACATTGTAACAAACAGGACAAAAGTGCGCGGCCCGCTGAAGCGTCTGACAAAGGAGTTGACGCACATTCTACCAGCTGAAAACGGGCGCCCCTGTGTTGGGAGACAACTGTACACGCATATGTAGTTTGCAAAACAGTTAGGTCCCAAACCAACACATTGACTTGGAAATGCCCCCCTTTCAGCATGATCCATTTGCTGTTTCTTCACTGACCTTCGTGCTTGTTGCAGTTCTGGTCAGTTTCTGTACGGGGAACGAAGATGGTGGGCTGTTCAAATTGGACTTTGCAGAGCTTCTCGGAGGGAAGGACGGCTTTGGCCTTGCTAGAAAAGAGGGGAAAGGGAAAGGACCCCTGGTGCCTGCATCTCTCTACTTCGACAGCCTCCCTGCTGAGGATGTCATCGCTCAGGATGAACTGGTGAAGAGCCACTTCTACGCAAGTGTGGAAGCCAACACCAACCGCGATGAGCTCAGCTGTAAGTAACCGTGCATGCATTCGGCTAGCACAAAAAAAGAAGGGCCTGTCTATCCGCATGTTCGTCGACCTCCCCATGCATCCAGCAGTTGCACATATTTCTCTCCTCTCCCGCAGTCCCGCGCGGTGCACTATCTGACGGTCGCTGCAACTTCATTCGCATGTGAAAGCAGAATCGATGGACTGTTCCCGCTGACTTACTGACTCTCTGAATATACGATTGAATGAAGGAATGAAGCAACGAACGAAGAAATAAAGCAACGAACATGCAACGAAGGAAGGAATGAAACAACGAACAAAGGAATGAAGCAACGAACGAAGGAATGAAACAACGAACGAAGCAATGAAACAACGAACGAAGCAATGAAACAACGAACAAAGGAATGAGACAACGAACGAAGGACTGAAAAAACGAACGAAGGACTGAAACAACGAACGAAGGACTGAAACAACGAAGGAAGCAATGAAACAACGAAGGAAGCAATGAAAGAACTAACGAAGGACTGAAACAACGAACGAAGGAATGAAACAACGAACGAAGGAATGAAGCAACGAGCGAAGGAATGAAACAACGTACGAAGGAATGAAGCAACGAACGAAGGAATGAAACAACGAACGAAGGAATGAAACAACGAACGAAGGACTGAAACAACGAACGAAGGAATGAAACAACGAACGAAGCAATGGAAGCAACGAAGGAAGCAATGAAACAACGAACGAAGGAATGAAACAACGAACGAAGCAATGAAAGAACGTACGAAGGACTGAAACAACGAACGAAGGAATGAAACAACGTACGAAGGAATGAAGCAACGAAGGAGGCAATGAAACAACCAACGAAGGACTGAAACAACGAACGAAGCAATGAAACGACGAACGAAGGACTGAAACAGCGAATGAAGCAATGAAACAACGAACGAAGGAATGATCTCCTATGGAAGGAAAAACAAATAATTGACTCAATGACCAAGTGAACGGATAAAAAAAAGATCTCGCAGACGGACAGAAAGAAGGACGAAAGGAAAAAAACAAACAAACAAAGAAAAACTAAAAGAAAAGAAGTAGACGAACGAACGAACGAACGAACGAATGAACGAGTGAATGAATGAATGAACGAATGAACGAAAGAAGGAATACACGAGCGAGCGAGCGAGCCAACGAAGGAACGAACGAACGAACGAACGAAAGAAAGAAAGAAAGAAAGAAAGAAAGAAAGAAAAAAAAAAAAGGAAAGAAAGGAAGGAAGGAAGGAAGGAAGGAAGGAAGAAAGTTGGGAGAGAAGGAAGCAAGAAAAGAAGGAAGCGGAACAAGGGAAGGAAGGAAGGAAGGAAGGAAGGAAGAAAGCAAGGCGGGAAGGGAGGAAAAACAAAAGAAACATACAGATGAATAAGAAAAGAAAAAAGAACAAAAGGACAAGTGAAAATTGAAATCATATTCCCACCGGGAGAATGAATACATTGAAGGCTGTTTCTCTCTATGTTCTTCTCTCTCTGCCTGATTGGTTTTTGGCCTGCCCCTCTGCCCGATCGTCTTTTTGTCTTTACGTCTGTTCTGTGTCTTTGTTGGCCTCTGCTCACATCCCTCGTGCCCTCTGTGTATGTGTACGTGTGTGTGTGTGTGTGTGTGTGTGTGTGTGTATGTGTGCGTGCGTG
>JAHBMJ010003528.1:0-10293 GCA_018398765.1 Chromera velia | reverse complement strand
AAAAAAAATCAAGATCCTTTTGCTACTTTGTACAAACTTCCATGTTCTGACTGAAACCAAGCCTTACAGTGAAGCTCTACCCAAAATTTCCATAGACAAGAAGCAACTTTCCTGCTTTCCTTGTGAAAACTCTCGCTTCCAGGAAAACCTGACCTGACAGCGAAGCTCTGCCCAAAACTTTCACAGACAAGAAGTAACTCCCCTGCTTTCCTTGTAAAAAACTTTCACTTCCAGGGAAACCAAACCTGACAGCGAAGCTCTGTCAAAATTCAGCTTCCAAGCAAAACTCCGATCTTGGATTCTGTTCTGTATTGTAGTGCCGCTGACCGTGACTTCATTGACCCAATAGAGAAAGCCCAGGTAATTGCAGACCGGACTATAGAAGAAAACTACAAGTTCACTCGCAGCAAAGAGGGTTTCGGAACCTTTCTTCTGGATCAACAGACAGCCTTCCTGAAAGCACATCACCGTCTTTTAGAAAGAACCCACCAAGCCCTTGCACTAGACACCATCAGTGAAGAGAGGTTCGTGTCTATCTATTTCAAATACCTTCCCCCGTACGTTGAACCCCCAGGACAGTACATTTGCCCCGTGAGAGACTGCCCTTTGTGTCGTTCACAAAATGCCACCAAAAGCCAAGAAGGTAATCAAGCCTAAGGCTAAAGGCCTTGCACAACCAAAAGTAAAAGCAAAGGCAAAAGCGAAAGCAAAAGCTCACCCAAAAGCCAAGGCTGCTCCACCAGCAGCACCCGTGGTCCCTCAGCCAGAACCCGCGAATGATCCCCCTCTCCCAGCCAGCCACATAGCATCAGAAGAAGCCGGTGTACTCGAAGGACAGGTAGAGGAGCAAGCCCAGCCATTGGGCCTACAACAAATAAATCAACATGAACAGCAAGAACAGAATCAAGGGGGCAACTTAATGAGCATAAATGCCGCAGGCGCTGTTCACAACACACAGGGTTTAATGCAATCTGCTATCTCTCAGGAAGTAAAGAACGAACTAGAAAGACAGGGGGTCCTTCTGCAACCCAGACAAGATGGAACGTATGATCTCGTCTTTATGATAGATAGACAAAAGAGAAATGATGGGGCAAACAGGGATATAGAGAGACAGACAGCAGTGGCAGCATCAGTGCCTCCATCCATCAATCTAGTCAGACAGACACACAATGCTTTCTCTAATCAAGAAAGGCGTGTGAACCTAGTAAGTGCAGTCGAACAAACTGCTCCCTCCCCGGGGACAGTAAACCCAAAAATCTCTGTCGACTTACCTCACTTCCACGGGGATCGGGTGACCGCTCCCACCTTCTGGAATTCATTCGAAATGCTTGCTTCGTCCTGCAGATGGACATTCACGGCAGTCAGAGATGTTTACTTTCCCTCTGCTCTACAAGGATCTGCTCGTCAATGGTACAACAGACTCCCTTTTGCCGACAAGATAGCTATCCAAAATCTGTCTGACCTCAAAACCTTATTCTTGAACATGTATTCCATCGACAAGAATGAAGCAGAAAACATACGGATCACCCTCTATCAGATAAAGCAGCTCGAGCATGAGTCTATAGATAAATATGCAGAAAGATTTCAACGCCTCTGTGAGGGAGCAAATTTGTCCATCAATTCTAAGGAAGCCATGACTGTGTTCAACAGAGGTCTCCGAGAATCCACCATCAGAATGCACTTACAAGAAAACTATCCCACCTTTTCAGCACTATTGAAGGAAGCCAAGAGACTTAGTGCAATCATCGGCAACACCTGCAGTAGTGATAGTGAAGAAAAAGGAGGTTTGAAAGTTAGTACCGTGGTCACGGGGGGAGATGAGGGTCAGGCAGCTACACAATCGACACAAGGACAAGACCTGCTACCAAGAGAAGA
The DNA here is from genome assembly GCA_018398765.1 of Chromera velia. Classification (NCBI taxonomy): domain Eukaryota; family Chromeraceae; genus Chromera; species Chromera velia. Next base: position 8,418 of record JAHBMJ010003528.1, on the reverse strand, counting down.
AGATCCAGTACGAATGGACATGGCAGCCCTGGTGAATGCGATCGTTAATAGTACCACTGCAGTGCAAGAGCAGAGAATGAACTGTGACAAGTGTGGAGGACAAGCTCCACACACGGCAGACGGATGCACACTCTCTCCGTTCACAATATGTGAATATTGCTTTAAGCAAGGTCACAACAGTGCAGCATGTCGCACAAAAAAGAGAGATGACTATCGAAAGCAGGCTGCCCCTTCTCCTTTTGGAATATCCAGAACGGCCGCACATCTCTACAGTGGACCACAGGGCCTAAGGAATACTAAAAAAAGACCAGATTTCTTCTCTCCAACAGATAGACAAACCCGACCTCGGTGGAATGAAAGGCCCAACTTTTCATGTGACCAAACTTTCGAACCACGATACCCGAGGTGGAGAGAAAGCCAGGATAACTTACCAGCAAATCCCTTCTTCGCTGTTCAAGGGCGAACTGCTCCTCTTTTGCCATATCCTCAGTCTGCTCGACCCCTCCCACAGGTCAGCCAGCAAAGGGGAATGCTGGCGCTTCCTCCTCCTACACAAAAAGGAATGCTTCCGCTTCCCGCTCCGCCTCCTGGCCTTAAACCTGATATCAGGACAGGAGGAAACAGACAACAAATTTTGGGGAAGGGGTTCAATAAAAGTGGGGACAGTCGATCGATGAATGGAAATCAGCAAAAATATGGTTAGGTCTGCAGAACAGGAGCCTCTGCAGACCCACTCATTTCAAATGGCTCCTCCTAAAAGGAAGGACACCTTGCTTCCAATTGTTCTCTCGCGGAAAAGACCCATGCATGAAGTGTCTTTTGATCTGTGTGAAGCGCAAGAGCGAAAAGAAAGGAAGATTGATTCCTTGCTTTCTTTAGAGAGAATCTGCATTGAATAAAGGTATAGTAGGCGTTCGAACCGACCGAAAAGAGGATAGCGACCGAAAGGGAGAAATCCACGAGATTGCCCATATGCTTGCTGCACCTGAAAAGAAACAGAAAGACGAAGAAAGAAGCACCAATATGAACAAGAAGAAAGTAGCACATGTTCATTTGTCTTCTGTAGCTGCGAGAGTAGGACTGCTCCTCCCGCTTGAAAGAAAGGTGATTGTGGCTGCGCTTGTGGACACAGGGGCAGATGTTAGTTTGATCAGCGAGGCTACATGGGAACGATTGAAAATGAAAAACCCACAGTTGAAGGTTTTTCCTTCAGCCATCCAGATTGAAGGGGAAGGGGGAAAAGAACTGGAAACAAAAGGAGTCGTTACATTGAAATTCTTTCTTGGTGAAGGGCATAAATGGCAGTTTCATGTTTCTCCTGTACTCAATCATATGTGCATATTGGGAAAAGACTGGTTAGATGCTCATGCTGAAGGAATTTTCTTTCAATCAGATAGGCTAAATTTGAGGAAAACGTCTAGAAAGGAAGCTTTCTCTCTTCCTCTCTCTCCCATTTTGAAATTGGAGAAGTCCAAGCAGGTCTTCTCGGTTTCGGTGGTGACTCCCTCTTCCACTCGACTTACTGAAAGACAAGCTTCTCCTCTCTATCTATCTCTCCCTCCCGCCTGTGAGTCTCTCATACCAGATGGCATAGATGTCCATGTCGAACCCACCCAGATGGAGTTGCCTACAGGAATTTTGATTGCAAATACCGTCAGCAAGGTGCATGACAGGAAGGTGTCTGTGATTGCTGTAAACACCACCTGCCACGACTACACCCTTCCAAGCAGTCTGCCCATTGCATCTGTGTCTATTTGTTCTGATCTCATCCAAAAGGACTCAAAAGAGAAGGAAGCATCAATGGAGGGAAGGAAGGATGAAAGAGAAAAGAAAGTGGAAGAAGAAAAGAAGGAGGAAGCAGAAGCAAAGAAACAAATAGAAGAAGCTGTAGAAAAAAATGATCAGCTCAAAGAAGAACAAAAGGAACAGCTGAGAAACTTACTCCTTAAATACATAGAGCTCTTCCCAGCAAAGGAACAGGTAGGCACCCTTAAGGGAATCGAGGTGGAGGTCGATATCCAGGGAGCTGATCCTGTCTTTCAGAAGCCTAGACCAGTGCCCCACGCCCTGAGAGAAGAAGTGAATGAAATCATCACTGACCTGCAGGTACAAAGAGTAATTGAACCATGTTCATCTGAGTGGGGGTCACCCCTGGTGATAGTAAGGAAGCCAAATGGACGTCTTCGCGTATGTGTCGATTTAAGAAAAATCAACTCTCTAATCAAAATCCCTCGCTATCCGCTGCCCAATATGGATGACCTGCTATACAAATTGTAAGGCAAATGTTTCTTCACATCACTTAACTTAAAGGGGGGGTTTCATCAAGTACCGGTCAAAGACGAACACAGAGACAGACTGGCTTTCGTGACAGAAAGAGGAATGTATAGGTATGCAAAGATGCCTTTTGGTTTGGCGTCTGCGCCTGCGGTCTTTCAGAGGGCAGTTGACACAATATTGGCGGGATTGATCGGATTGAGTGCACAAGCATACATTGACGATGTTTTGATTTCTTCTACTACGTGGGAAAAGCATTTGATGGACTTAGAGGAAGTTCTTCTCAGGCTGAAAGATGCAAGGGCTCGTCTCGCTCCAGGAAAATGCGTGTTCGCTCGAAATGAATTGATCTATCTGGGGCATGAGGTGTCAAGGGAAGGCATCCGACCATCAAAGGAAAAACCAAAGTGCGTGCAGGAAGTACAAGTGCTAAAAACCCCCAAACAACTGAAAAGCTTTCTTGGAATGATTGGCTTCTACAGAAAATTCGTGAAAAACTTTGCACAAATAGCTGCTCCCCTCTACACCTTGCTCAAACATGACACACCTTGGCAGTGGCTAAGACCACAAGAAGTGGCTTTCCAGAAGTTAAAGGAGGCTCTTGTGCAGGACCCTATCCCCGTTTACCCTGACTTCTCTCAACCGTTCACTCTGAAAACAGATGCAAGCGGGGAGGCTCTAGAAGCGATTTTAGCACAAACAGACAAGGAGGGAAGAGAGAGAGTGATTCAATATGCGTCAAGAAAACTTACGAATACAGAGAAAAGATGGTCAGCTACTGAGCAAGAAGGTCTGGCTTTCGTTTGGGCGGTCATACAGCAATTCAAGAGTTTTTTGTATGGAAGAAAATTCTTCGCATACACAGATTGTCAAGCACTACAGTACATTCAAAAACAAAAGGAAACCTCTCCTCGTCTGTTCAGATGGTCGCTCAAACTGGCCATTTATGACTATGAGATCAAGCATCGTGTACGAAGAGCCAACAGTGATGTTGACTCTCTTACCAGGGCGCCTTTTGTAACTAAGGACTTTCCACCCTCCATGCCAGATCACGAAACAGATGACTCTATCGTGGTAGCAGCAGTTACAGAAAGAAAAGAAAGAATGGAAAAAGGGAAGGAAGCTAGGAAGGAAGAGCTCACCTTCAAAACCTCGGAATCGTATTCCCCTGCAGAGATCAAGAAAGCGCAGGCCGAAGATTTAGATCTCTCTTTTATGATCAAATACCTACAGACTGAAGAGTTGGATGAGGGGCTCAGCAATAAGGAACAATTGACCATTCTTGCACAGGCACCTCTATTCATACTGCATGAAGGAATTCTTCTTCGTCTTTTGCCTCCACTAAATCGACATGGGAAAGGCGTGCGTTTTCTTCTTGCCGTACCAAAAAGCATGAGAAAAAAAATTCTTCATGAACACCATGAGGAGTATTTGAGTAGGTACTGCGGAATACATAGGTGCCTTCAGTCAATCTCGCAGTACTACTACTGGCCCACACTCACCGCTGATGTCAAATGGCATATTAAGACCTGCAGACAGTGTCAGGAAAGAAAAAAGAGAAAGCAGAAGGAAGATTTTCTTATTCAATCATTCACAGATATTGAATCCATGTCATCCTGGGCTCTAGATGCCTGTGGTCCTTTTCCAGTCTCAGAGGAAGGATATCGTTTCTGCTTAACTTTTATGGATATGTCGTCTCGTTACATTGAAGCTGTTGCCATAAAAGATCTGAGAGCGGAAACGATAGCACAAAAGATCATAGAGGTGCTACTTTATAGATACGGAAGACCAGTGCGGCTCTTGAGTGATCAAGGATCAAGCATGCTGGCACCAATTGTTCGGGCAGTGAATGATTTGGTAGGGACGGAAAGGGTCACAACAACCGCTTATCACCCTCAAACAAACGGAAGGCTTGAAAGAATACATGCAAATTTAAAAAGAGTCTTAAGCTCGTACGTAGAACAGAACCACAAAAATTGGCCATCCTTCGTTCCTTTCGCTGTCTTTTCCCACAACTCTACCATCCATACGGCCATAGGGATGTCTCCTTTCCGTGTTTTGTACGGAAGAGAACCTCTGCATCCGTTGTGTTACCTCATTACCCTGGAAGAAGCGGGAGGCCCAGTCTTTCCCCCCAATTATGTTGAGCTTCTTACTGACCTTCGGGAAGACGATGCAGAGATCCGGGGCCTGTACAAACAAGCAGCAGAACAGCGTACACGTCGACTATTGAAAAAAAATCCCAGTAAGATCTTGCAATACAAAGAAGGGCAGTATGTGTGGTTGGATGAACCACAACCGAAAAAGGGAACGAGTAAAGCATTCGTTCTTGCCTATAACGGGCCTTTCTTGATCACTGAAGTACGACCAAACAGAACAGTAGTCATCAGAAGGCCTGGATACCAAAGCAGTCAAACAGTAAATAGAGATAGGATCAAGCCTTACTTCAGTAGAGACTATGCAGAAAGCGAAAACAAGTACCAAGAGACCCTGGGAAAACTACGAAAAGACTACCAAGGAGAATTAGGCACTCAAAGGGAAAACCAGGAGAAAGGCAGACAAGCAATGGAGAAACAAGGGAGGAAAACAAGCAAGAGAAAACGAAGTGAAAGAGACTACATTATTGAGGAAATGTTAGACGAAAGAATGGATGAAGGGGTCAAGCAGTATTTGCTCAAATACAAGGGCTACCCTGACTTCTACTGGACAAATGAGAGCGATTGTGACTGTCCAGATCTCATCCAAACATTCGAAAAGAAGAAAAGGAAGAAACACGAATAACCAATGAAAGAGTGCAATCAAAGAATCCCCAAGAGAAGGATCTGAAACAGCCTAAACGCTCGATAGACATCTTTTCTGGTTGTCTTACGTTCCCAAGGGTGCTTTCCCATCCCTCAGTTGTCCTTCCCTCCTTTTTTCTCTCTGCCTCCACTCTATATGGGCCTTCTTTATAGGCAGCAAAGGAGGCAGGCGAAAAGTTCGGAGGCTTGGAGGACGCTGCACAAAAAAAAAAAAAAAGGAGGGAGGGAAAGAAAAAAAGAAAGAAAGAAGCCTGAAAGAAAACGAAAACTACACGATAATTGAGGATCATTTTCTGCTCGACCCACCCGACCACGCCTCGAGGGGACTTTCTCTCCTTAGAGTCTCTTTTCTTCTATGCTCCCTCTCTTTTCCATTCCTCTGGCCTCTAGAGGTAGAAAAAGGAACCCTGCAAGAAGAATAAAAGAGGAGGAAGAAGGGCAAAGAAAACAAAACACACACCGAGTCATCTGATCTCGGTGACTCTCTACCCTGATGACCGATTGATTGAATGCCTGGCCGACGTCCGCCTGACTGACCGAATATTTGCCTGATTAATTGAATGCCTGACCAATGCCTGCGTGGTTGACTGAATGACTGCCCGACAGAGCTCATTGTCTGCTTAAAAATGCGTAGCTCGTTGAGCATCTGTATGGCAAAGTGTGTCTAAATGAATGTATATATGTATACATATGTATATGCCGGCAATGGTTCCTATAAAAATACGATGAATGACATCAACAGTTTCGAAGATTGAAAACAAGCCGGATGAACGAAGGAACAGAACCCCTGAAGTGAGTATACCGACCAGCGCTTTTGGCCCCCTTAAGACTGGTGGTCCCTGTTTACCTTCAGCAGCGTCTCTTGGGAGGGGCAGGTAGCCGAAATGCGAGGCAACCTGCAATGGCGCAAACACAAACAAAGAAAGAAAAAAGAAAGAGTTCAACAGCAAGAACTCTTGGATGAATGAAGGAAGAAATCCCTGAAAGTGAGATAAACCGTGGAGCCTTTTGGTCCCCTTAAGGCTGACGGTCCCTGCTTGCGATCGGCAGCGTTTTCATGGGAGGCTGGGAAGCCCAAAAACACCGAGGCAACCCGAAGAATTCAATTTAAACCAATTAATTACTTGAAATTATCCTTCAATCATAGTATTCTCCTTCCTACCTTTCTACCTACCTGCTTCTTCCTAAAGGGCAAAGGGCTGGCCACCCTGCACCTATCTCTCTCTCTCTCTTTTTCCTTCTCTCTTTCTCTCTCTCTCTTTCTCTCTCTCTCTCTCTCTCTCTCTCTCTCTCTCTCTCTCTCTCTCTCTCTCTCTCTCTCTCTCTCTCTCTCTCTCTCCCTTTCTATCTCTTTTTCTCTACCTGTTTCCTTCCATTTCTTTCTCTCTCCTTGCTTTTCCCCATCTCTCTCTCTCTATCTTCCTCTTTCCTTTCATCTCTACCACTCCCTACCTCCCCATCTCTCCCTCTCTACCCACTTCTTTCTGCCTCTTTCCATTCATCTCTAACACCCCCTACCTCCCTATCTCTCCCTCTCTATCCTCTTCTCTCTGCCTCTTTCCTTCCATCTCTTTCTCTCTACCTACCTCACCCTTACAAAACTGCTAATACGCACTGCAACTCCTTCTCTATATACGCCTTCACACTCACCTCTTCATTGTCTTCTTCTTTTTTCTCTGCATACAAACCACCCATACGGGACTACAAATTCGCAAACTTGTCTCTTCACAAACATACGCATATATCAAGCCCATGCAAAATTGCGCATATGCATGCATGCATTACGTATACATACATGCATGCATAAAACTGCATGTATGCAACAGATGCCACCAAACAACACTGCAGACAAACCACCCATACGGGACTACAGATTCGCAAATTTCTCTCTTCATAAACACGACGCCATCGTGGGACCGTCTGATTTTCTCTTTTCAACCATCAGTTGGGTCTGTTTTTTTTCTTTTTTCAACAAAACAACCTCACGGGACCATTTTCTTTAGTGTAACCTCATCATTTTTTCACACGTTTGCACAGCGGGACGCAGCAAATCAAACTTTCCTCACAACATATAGGAAGTGCCTGCCTCTTCAACAACAACATCCACGAAAACAATAACTAAAGCCCATACTGGGCCAAGACAAAGACACTATCACCGCAAAGATCATGCAGAACTAACTGACTACAACATGAGCATATCACCTAACTGACACCACTTGACCGTCACCTGCATTTCATCTTCACATCTGCTGGCAGTGCTCCTGCACTGCACTTCTCGGTTCCTGCTCCTGCACACTGCAACTGAGTCTGTACGCACATGAATGAACAGACAGACAAGAAACAATAAAGATGCACAGCAGATAAGCGGACAGACAGAAAGACAGCCAAACAGCCACAGACCAGACAACCTGACAGACTGGCTGACAGAAGGACAAATACATAGCCAGCCTGAGCCAGACAGGCCCGCGAATGCTGCAGATCACACTGAAAACGGGCAAAACGAAGAAAGGGCACCAAAACGCTAGCCATCATGCATTTCGGGACTTCTGAAAGAAGCATACACGCTTGTCCCACTATACACGAGCCAGAAGACAGACCTCCTTGCAGGAAGATCATATACCATGGTCCCAGAAGCAGAGACTGAGAACAGTAAGGATGACCACCAGTGGGCAGGTCCCCCAAGCCGACCAGATCACGGCAGCAACAGAAGATCCGATTGCGCGGCTAAAATCGGATTCATGCATACAAGGGTGCCGAGCACGCCAAAGGACCGACACGCCTTCGTTTTGTGATTCCTCTCTCCCTCGAGTCCTAAAGACACCCGGAACGAATCTGAGACATAAAAGGGAGACGAATGTCAAACACACTTATCAAGATTAGAGACGGTATGCTGATTTATTCAAAATAGAGACTGTATAAGCAACAGTGGGCACACACACAGGTAAGACAGAAGCAGGTAAGTGAGAAGAAAAAAAAGGAGACGGCAACAAACGATGCACAGTAGTCCAAATCACGCAGTCAGATGATGCATGGCCGGCGCGCCCATGCCAATCCCGGCAGAAGTACAACTTAGGGCGCGATGGTATGAAGACTTTCTTCGCTTTTCTAAAACACCTGCATCTGACTGTACGGGACCACGTGCGGGGCCTCGCAGAAACAACAAATGAACAAGCGCACATGAGGAAGCTTACCTCAACATTTTGCACTGCATCTCTTCTCATCCCACCGACTTCACTCCCACACAGTCAGACCACTCCTCGCTACTCTTAACCAAACTCCAAGTTTCCTAAAACAAACGTACTCCTCTTGACTCCTCTTCTACAGCTTCCACAGTTTGAGTCTG